>RJWJ010000014.1:0-19728 GCA_004363605.1 Indri indri | reverse complement strand
TCTAAACACCTGTACCCCTATAAACAACAAACAATAAAAAAAATAAAAAAAAATAAAAAAAAAACTTATTGTCTACCATATTTAGTCTTTTTGCTATTTATTTTTATTTGTATATATTCTTGGAGTACAAGCGTAATTTTGTTACATTGATGTATTGCGTTGTGGTAAAGTCAGGGCCTTCCATGCATGCATCGCTGAAGCCATATTTGGTTATTTTAGTAAATTATTTTGTAAATAGAATTGAAGAGGGGGTAAACTTGCTTTTGTAGATTGTCTTTTTAAACTCTGTGGCAAAAACACCAGTGCTCATTCAGATGTCTTGTTTGACTTGGAACCACATATATATATATATATATATATATATATATATATATATACAGAATGATAATTATAATGTCCAATAAGAATTCATTACAAAACTCAGTGAAATCTATAAAAAATATATCAGTTAAAATATACAATTAATTCAATATTTTAGATCTACAGCACAATTATCAAGCCATTCTAATTGAGTAAATTAAAGTACTCTATTAAAGGAGGGATGGAGGAAAGTGGAGTTGCAGCAAGAATGATTTCTTGTAACTGTGAAGACAAATATCATGAAACAAAGGACCAGGCTACTAAGGAAGATTACAGCGTCTATATTTGGAGAGAAAGCTTTAAGAAAAAAATATTTACAAACTTCACTCTAGAGACATGTACAACATTCTTGATATTTCTTCCAGCCTAAGAACTCTATAATCTCAAAATTTTAAAAACAATTATTCTGAAAAATATGTTTTAGAATAATATTATGATCATACATAGGAATCAAACTTTTAATGCAATATGTTCCTTTTCTTCACCATTGATTCTCATAATCCTATTGAGTTTAATAAGCAGAGCTTCATTTGCATATTTTACAAATAAATAAACTTTCAAAGTTAGATGATTTTAACCATGTGAGTGGCAGAACCAAGGCAGACCCCTTGTGACAGGTTGCCCCTCATAGAAGACATGCCAGGGTGATTTCCAATATTCCGCATTGGCCCAGCCATATATTGATGTGTGTAATTCCAGCCTTGATGAAAGCAACAGTGACAATTCCATATGGGTTGCATCCAGATTTCCTGGAGCTTGACTAAACTGTTAAGTTTTCTGCAGAATGGATCAGACTCTATTTCTAACATGTCTGGCATTTCTCCTATTAGGATGCTGATGCTGAAAGCAAAACAATATTTAAGAATCCTCTGTCGAGCTTGTGTGAAATAATAAAATCAAGGGGTTGGTATTGTTCCTTTTGTGTCATCATTTTGTCCCAGAGGACAACCACTCTTTTCTCTCGGCTCTCTCTCCATGCCTGCTGACGGGGCAATGAGAACTAACAGTGTGAAAAAGCTGCAAACTGCAGAGGGAGGTTGCTCCCACATACCTCATTAGGCCTTTAACACATTTGACTTTGTCTTTCCCCAGCACAGTGCATATTATGATTGGAAGCAGTTGGCTACTTCCTATTTTTCTTTGAAAGGTGTAATTGTGTAACCAAGGAGCTGTCACTTTCTGGACATTGCCAGCTCGGCCATCTGCCTTTGGAGCTTCAATTTATTGGCTATTTCTTTAAAAGGTTTTGACTCATGGAATGTTCCGTCTTAAAAGAGCTCATTGGTTCTTTTGTTTAACCTCTCTTATTTTACAGATGAAGAAATTGAGGCCAGGAAGATTAAATGTCTTACATATGGACGCAAAATTACTAGATTTATTTCAAGTTGCCTCACTCCAAGATTAGCATTAGCTATCTTTACACAATACCAATCTTTGATATATCCATGATCCTTTTATTTTCTCCCAGCCTGACAACTTCATGAGTCTAACAGGTTCAATTGGTTCATTTTAAATTTGGATACAATGTAGACCAATTAGGTATAAAATACAAGACAAATGGGGAGAACGAGGCTGTTACAGAAAAGCTCCAGGCTGCTCTTCATTCTTCTCCATAGTTATACAATATTGCTCTGTAACTCTCACGGGTGGGAGAAAATGAAACAAAACAATTGGAGAGTACAGGCAAATTTTAGTCCAGATTGGCTTCACCTTGAATACATCTTTTCTATGAGATATGCTGGAGAAATGAAAAGAAATCTGGATTGAGATGAAGAAGTCTGGTTGGTGTTCATCTTGCTGCATGGGTAGCTGGCACTGTATGTTTATGAATAGGATGTTTAGCCTCACTGATTATTGGCTATTATTATGCAGTATTTCATCAAATTTCAGGGTTTGTTCATGGCATGGGCTTTAATAACAGAAAAATAGGCAAGCACTGTGAGCTTGTGAATTTCCTAATTGATTTCCCATCTAAAAAAATCATAATTCATGGACCACCCTATAAGAAGAGTCAAGCTTTAGAGATGTTAAGTTGTAAGTCTTTGAAGGTCTACACCTCTACTTTTTGAATCATGCCTCTGGCACCATTTTTCTTCCATCCTCATCCTAGACACTTACTGCCCTTGTAATCTGTCTCACTCCTCCACCTACGTCTGACCTCTTGGAAGTTTTCTCCCTCCTTCCTCAAGACAGTTATAGGGAGACTTAGAGGCTCCTTATTGCAATACTCCAGAAATAATGAAGTGTTGACTCTCACTAGGATGGGCAAGGTTGGAATCAAAAGTAAGAGTAAAGGTCTAAAAAGTATTCATTTCCTTCTCTCTCTCCATTGTTAATTCATAGTCAGTGTTAAAAAAAAAAAAAAAAAGAATAGGGGTAAGAGATAGAAGTTGGCACTTGAGGAAATTTTTTAGCTAGTGAGAGGGTAACCTGACCTTGAGGTTCTTGTTCTCACCTGTCTCCTTCCTGGGTCATGTCTCTCCAGTAGATCTAGCATTCCAGAAATGCAGAGTTTCTGCACTTGCAGGAGCCCTGCCTACAAAATAAAGTTATTTTGAGGTCAATTTTCTACTTTGAGAGGTTTCAAGAGTAACTGGGAAATATTACTATTACTTTGACACATTTTTTTCAATAACCTCTAAGCTCTTTGTAGCTCTCTTCCTACACTCTAATGCATTCTATAGTCTCCTATAATATCAAACTACTTAAAGTGGAGCTTTATCATTTCATTTCATTGATATCTTCAATGACTCTCTGCTGCCAATTACATTAAATCTGGAGTTCAAGGCTCTCTATAACTTTTCCGTCCAGACTCATCTCCCACTACTCTCCTCTGCTTGGTCTGAGGACAAGTTAGACCAGGCCACTGTAATTTTGTTGAACAAATGGCCCATTTCTTATTCTTTGCTTTTGCTCATGTTCACACCCTTCCTTCCTTACCACACTCTTTCATACTCCTTCGCACTTGCTTATCACACATGCCAACAGAGCTTATCTCAATTTAGAACCAAGCCTGACATTTTACCTTTCTCAAACCACTTCAGCCCCATCTTAACTCCCACTGCATCTGTTTCCCAGAGGTGAAATTCCTTATTGGCTCAATACTAAGCATATTATAGACATGAAACAGCTATTGAGTTGAAGCAATAATACTTAATAATTATAATGTAATATAATAGTATTTATTGGAGAGATATCTGTCAGGCATTGTGTGATATATCTCATTTAATCCTTACAACAGTCATGTGTTGTAAGTATAAAGAAGCCCCATTCATAGAAATGGACTCTGAAGATCAGAAAAATTAAACACATTGCCAAGGTCGTATTGCTAGTGACAGAGTTGAATTCTCACTGTCAGTCTGCCTCCAAAACCTGTGCTTACTCTCTGTGGTTCTGCTCTCCTGCCTCTAAGTAAATGGCACTTGGGAGAATTTTAAAAATATATTTCAAATATGTGAGTTCCAAATGTTTCTGACATAATGCACGACTGCGGGGAAAACATGTTTTTATTGATGTTAAAAGAAACCCACGCTTACATTTGTGATGAATTCTAGAACTGTTAGCTTTTTGGTATAGTCTATATTTGGGGTCCGAGGGACTTGTCTGTGTCTCTTTAATAATATCACTGTTGGTTTTTTCTTCAGACTGAATCTCATTGTCTCTAATCACTGGTTTTACTTGTGTGTGTAGCTTCCAGTCTTCAATTTTCCTAAATGTCATGTAGATATAAATGTAAGACTCAATTGCTCAGTTCGAGTTTTTGTGTCTTGATGGACAGTTAGGCGGGGGAGGCAAAGCATGCCTGGTGTTGGGTTTCACCCTAATTTTGTAGGTATTTTGTGTAAATAAGAACTCAAGCATATTTTTGTTCTTGTTTTTTTTTTTCACATATAAATATCTTCATGGAAACTGGAAATGAAAAGAAAAAACACTGAGCCCCACACTTTCAAGGCAGAGACAAATTATCTCAAGGTAAAAAGCTTGGCCAGGTTGCATGTAATGACTGAATTATAGACTTCTTTGGTAGATTAATACCAATGTTTACTAGAGGAACATTGTGCTTTCAATACAAAAAAAAGCTCAAATTAGAGAAGTACAGTTGGCAGTTTCTAAAAACTCACCATGAGGGATGACCTTGCGCCCAGAAGATGTAGGTGCAATTGTGTCCCTTCTTGCCTTGTTGCACAGCATTGAAAGGCCAAAGCCTTTGATTTAAAGAATTAGCCCTGGGGTTCTTTACTACTATATAACAAATCCTAGAAGAAGAGTAACACATGAAACTTTTTGGAGTCATTATTTAAGAAGTTAGCTTCTCAGAGCTTTTATTGACAACTAATTGAATGTTGGAGATAGGAAACAGGGATGTCTCTCTAAGGCACTGGTATTTGTGTTTAATATTGGGGCCAAGGAAAAGGCAAACCTGGCTACTCTTCATGGCTTTATTAAAAGGACAAGAACTTATGGGTATTTGGTAAGACTGGAGTCAGAGAAATGCTAAGAAAGGAAAATCATACATTTTATAGTCCCCCCTTTCAGACAATGAGCATTTTGTATTGTTATCATCACCTATGCCCAGGAATGAAGGCTGGGTTGACTGACTTTTTCCCCAGGGTCTTTGCACTAGTCTACGTCTTTCAAGTTCCTGTCTCCCTGAGGAAGAGAATGCAACCACATGGCTTGGAAAGACCCAGAGTTTTTGGTCCTTGATGCAGTAGCTCCTATCCCTCTCAGATGTTCTGGCCAGTTAAGGACCCAACTAATTGGTTGGAGGAGGTAGAGATACTCAGCAGGATAGCAGAGTTTCTATAAAGAGTGTCATCACTTACTTCTCTCTTCCATAATTATTGCTTGGATGATAATTAAAAGTGAAATATAGTTTCAGGGCATAATTTTAAAATTGCTCTCCCATTATTTTCTTCAGTTGATAAAGATCTGTACAAAGTCTATCCTTCCTATATTTGAATCTCAGTTTTCTTATTTATAAAATAATTTGTTGATCAGATAATCTCTGCAGCTCTTTCTACAGCAACATCAATAATTTATATTTTAAATACATAAGTTTCTAAGTCTGATTACCCTAGTTCCAGACAACCTTGAAAAACCAAGATTTATGGGTACACAAGGGAGCTAAGATTTCATAAAACTTTCTTAAATGTACTCTTTCAATCTGTTTTTTTTTTCATTTTGAAAAAATATTTAAAGCACCAATAGAAAGAAAAGTTATAATATGCATACCACTTTCTAATTGTTGGAATTAATAGAAGGGATGCTGTGACTTCAGTAGCAACATGTGACTGAGATTCAGAAGATCACAGCATGAAAAAAAGGCAATAAAACTTTTATTGATAGCACCTGAGGAGTCTGATTCAATAGCCTAACAGAGTGTCTTTAGAAACCATCCCAGGCAGCTTCTGCATTTGTAGTCTTTATTTCAAACATGGAAGGAACTGTAGAGACTATCTAGTCCAACAAATTATTTTACAAATAAGGAAACAGAGTTCCAGGTACAGGAAGCACTTTTTCCAAAGTCATGCCATAGGATTCAGATATTTCAACTCCCAGTTTGGGAATGAGGCTGTAAATTCAGTAGTTGCTTATAGAATCATTTTGGTGTATGGTAAAATTATAGCCAGTTGGGGGACAGAATGGGATTACCATGGTGTAAAGAGGAGAAATAGGAGGACAATAAGAATGTGTGAGCTATGTGAATTTTGGGAGTCAACAGTGGAGGCATTGGGAATCCCATTTCCCCCAAGAGTTTGGGCTCTCTGCACTCAGTGGGGCTAAAGCCCTTGGCTGGGATGGTCTGTCTGAGTGAGTAAAGAAAGGAGTAAAGAGTCTCACAAGCTATAAGACTTATAAATTGGGAAGTCTTGGATGTTGCCACAGCCCTGAAACATACTAAGTGACCACAGGAAAACCACTTTTCCCTCCTTATCCTCAGTTTCCTCATTATGAATTAGAGATGATATTCCTTTCCCTGTCTACTGCACAGGGTTGATACAAAGATCAAATGTAATGGTGGATATGACAGTGTATTAAATGTGTTTTAAAACATAGACAAATAAGAGTGATTATTACTTTGATGCCTTTAATCCTCCTCAGGCCCTATTCTGATTTAAACCAGATTGCTCCTTCTTGGTCCAGTGTCTATAAAGTACACTCAAGGGACTTGCTTTCTTCTTTCACCCACACTGCTGCTTCCTGATTGACCTTGCACATCTCAGGAATATCCAGTGGGTTTTCAGTTATTGAGGTTCTTGGTTCTACAAGCAATGTGAGAGTGTACAATTCTTGGCCGCCTCAGCCAAACTGTGGACAGCTCTGAAGGGGCATTACAGCTTCACATTGCCCCAGAGCATTGGTCAGGATGTCAGTGGTTTGCATTGAATCTTGATTTTTTCCTTCTCTCCAATTCTCCTTCCTTCCCCTTTCTCCCACAAGCATTGGCACCAAGAGCATTAGCTGATAAACAGTGTACTTGTTAAACCCTCAGTATCTGCTTCCTGGAGTACACGACCTAAAACGTCTTTGTTTCAGCACATTTCCTCATCGTCCACTCCCGAGGAGGAATGTCAATCTGGGGGCCCAGGGGACTGGAGGGGCTTTATCCATGATAGCCAGGCCCACTGTCCCTGCTCTACCTCTGACTAATTCCTGTCTACACACCCTTGACTCTCCCCTGATGCTCCAATCTTAGTTTCCTAACTTGAGATAATAAGATTAAATTCCATGATAAAAAGTAAATGCGTTGCACCTAGTAGAGCTTAAAAGACCATGTTTGGTGTGTAGTTTTATTGTTTATACAAAACACTGGGATGTAATTAACTTTTTAAGTTCGTGCCAATGAATGCCATTTAGAATTACCAAATGAGCCAGCTCCCCGACCTCCCCCCCAAAACGTGTCTAAGTGCCTGCTGTCCCTTGTGTAGGGAAATGGGGAAAAATAATATTTGGATGACGAAAACCATGAACCTATTTCCCATTTAGTCAGCTCATTCTCCTCTTTCTAGAATGTCTGCCTACGTGGTGATTAAATGCCTTTATTGTTTGGCCTCGTTGTACTTGGATTTGGTCTAACAAGGTCTAATCCTGTATCTCTTTGGTAGTGAGTCATACTTTAAATAATTTTTTCCCTGTGTATGAAAGAAGATAAATTAAGATGGGTTTCCTTGATCAAAGGCCTGTCACATTACCTCTTGTTCTACATTTCTTAAAATTTCTTACCTTTTAAGAATCAGATGTTATGCTTGATGCTGGTAAGTAGATGGTGGCCATGATCAAATTAGTCCCTGCCTTTGCTGAGCTTAGAGCCTAAAGGAAGAGGCAGAAAAACAAATAGGCAATTATAATCCAGTAAATTAGAACCTGGTCATGGAAAGCTCAGAGCTCTCACGGCATTAGAAAGAATACAAAACAGGGCTTTGTAGGTCAGAGATGTTTTCATTTATCCCACCTTTCTGCATTGAGTGCTGGCTAAAATGGTCAGCTTATTTTTCTCCAAGTGCCAGGAAAAGGGCTGATGGTCATGCTCTCCCTCTTAGGATGCCAGGAAACATACACACTGAGCAGGCCACCTCCAAGGCCCCTGGCAATGCCGAGCAGGCACAGGTCTACTTTGATTTCCATTGCTAAGGAAGGTGAATTGTGTCCAGTGCTACAAGGAGGGGACAGCTGGGCATGGAAGGTGCCCAGGTCCTTGTACTTGGCTCCTGGGACACTGAGTTTAATGAATTACCTGATTTCAAAGACAAATCGAGACAGATCACATGGCTGTTTATTAGAATTCAGCTCTTTTCCTCCCAAATTCAAACTGTTAGCTTAAACGTTCACATTCTATCCTACCTCAGTGTTGAGAAATTATGGTTTTTATTGCACACTTTCAAATTCTCAGTTCTGTGCCTTGTGCTCTGAGGGAGTCAAAAGAAAAAAATATTATATGGGCTGCACCCCATAAGAGCTTATGGTTCTGTTCAAGGAGGGACATGATAGACTGAAACCAAAATTCTCCACCAAGATAGTATATTTTAGGAGATACATTTGCAGTATGAGCAATATTATAAAAGTAATGTTACTTAATAATGGCACTTAACCAGTAGCTTGGTATGATGAAGAGAGCTAGCACAGGGCCATCTACTTTCACTCTACCTGTAATACTCTCCCTTTTGTTCCTACTTTTTGTTTTGCTGACTTCTATTCATTATCAATACACACGACACCTACTCCAAGAAGCCTTCCCTGACTTTAATATCTCCTTTTCCACTCCCTTTGTCACCTCTTCCCAAAAGCCCAAGCTCTGCCCTACAGTGCCCTATAATCACACATGTAACTTGGTATGATAACTACCTACATATATTTTGGCCTTCCTTATTAACCTGTAAATTCTAGGGTTGTTCTTTTTTGTGTGCAGATAGTATTTGCCCAATTCTCGTGTTTTCAGAATCTTGAAAGGTTAGCAGTCTATTGATTTATCTTTAAATAGGCATACCATTTTCTCTGGTGCAGTCCTACTGGCACTATCGAGTTAGTGATATGTTCAGAAGGTAAGAGGTGGCAATACAAATGGCATTAGAGGTGGGGTCTAGCATATTCTTAGCATGAACTATCCCCTGGAAAGTTGAAAAAGTTATGAAGGTAGAAAGCGTTCTTCATAAATTAAAAAAAAAAATTGTTACATCTCACTTAAAACAATAGTGTTTAAATGTTGACCTTGGTTGAAAACCATGCACATGTTATACTTTCATGATGGGGGAGGGTTACAAACATGATCTCTAAGATCCTTCTGTGTTTTAATGATGCTTCTGCCAGATTTACTTGTCCATCTTAATTCTAGGTAGATGTTTAATCATATGTTCACAACTGGTCCAATTTCAAACCGATTCCAAAACTTATAAAAATTTTAAAATGCCAAAGCTGCCAAAGGATCAAAGACTTTAAGGAACTGAGCAGAGATTAGTGAATGGAACTCCATAAATATTAAGGGATCCCATCATCAGACATCTTCATAAGGGTAAATCTGGGTCTAGAGTTGTATATTCCAAACTGTGCTTCTAGCCTAATGTGAAGCTCCCTTAAAAAGTATTCCATGGTGAAATACTTTTGGGAACTTTGCCTATAATTCCCCTCCCCCTTGGAATTTCACTGTGCATTTTAGCCATTAAATGTCCTGCCAACCTCTGCAGTAAAATAATGTGTTAAACTTTGTTTAACCTTGCTTTTTCTGAACTAATTTGATCTTAGAATCCTTTTTGTGTGTATTACCAATTATAATTCAGTGGAACTAGAATTCTATGGAATACAGTTTGAAAAAAGCTAGCCTGGGACCTTTGTTCTGGTGCTCTTTGGTACAATACTATACCCTTGTTTGGAAGTCAATATTTCTCCTCATTCCAACCAACTTCTTCCTGAAGACTTTTTTTAAAATTAAAGATGGAGGCTTGCATGGCGTCTATGTTTAACTTTGGCTTCCAGAAAAATTTTCTTAGCTTCTTTTTATGGAAGAACATTTGCAGAATAATCATCTGTAGGTCACAGCCTGTGAGTGATAAAATGAAGTGAAAGAGAAAAACTTTTCCCTTAAAGAAATACCTAATTGTCTAGGCATAGAGAAGAAAATATAAATGAGTGATAACATCAACTGATACATATGATAGGTATTATTGGAATTTAGAAGAGAGAAGAACCAATAAGGATGAGAGGAATAAGTTAAATCTTCTGGATGAAATTGGAGCAATTGAGTTGCTTAGTTAGAGGGATGAGCTAGATGACACCAAGGAGGTTAATCCAGATTTGATATATAAATGAATCCAAGTTCAAGTCATAAATGATGACTCCAATTAGATTTAGGTTTATTTTCATGCAGGTTACTATTGAGACAATTCCTAAGTGTGAAGGAAATACATAGATAAGATTATGCATTATTGTTTACGGCTCTCTTGGACTTCCTTTGTTTCTCAGAGTCGTGTGCCTGGACTGACATTCAGCAATGTCAGCATCCCACAGGAGTGAGACTTCTCCCAAGTCAGAGGAGCATAGAGCTTCAGGATCTCTGCCTTTTCTCTTACTAGACTTTGGAGAGGCTAAATCAGTGGGCAAGAGTCTCACTCTTACCACGTAGGGATTCATTAGCAAACCACAGTTGTGAGATTTCATGTTCTATTTCTGATGTCACTGGGTTACTAGCAGGTCAAGCCATGGCCTCTCATGGAGTTGGTGGAGAGGATTAGAAACAATGAAAATAAAGAACTGACAAAATTAAGAAACCATGAAGAGAGCATTTATGAGGCCAAGTTCTCATTCTTTTAGGTACTTGAATCGAGAACCACATATATTGGTGTGATCCTTTATCTACAACCCAGGTGACTATTACCTCTCTGTGTGTTTGCAGGGACAAAGAAGGTGAGTTGGGCTGTCCCAAAGCCTTACACTATGATCACAGCCCTGTTTCTGTTTCCCAGGTTCTCTTGCCAGCAGAATCCTGCTGGAGAAAACAAACTGTTCCCATTAAATCTTTATAATTTAAGAAGGGATTTGGTATATTATCAAAGCCTTCATCAGCGGCTTTTTTAATGGTAGATGAGGTTATCCTTTTGCATGTTTTATAAAGTTATCTAGTTTGCATTAAATATGTATAGTGTATGTTCTGTTATTTCACACCAACAACTCGATGGTGCCAGTAATTTTGCCTTCTTTCTCTGAGGTCCCATGCTCTGTCCCTGCTGAACAGTACACGGCTCCCTCTGGGTTCCAGGGAAAATTGGGCAGCTCTACATTCGAAATGATGTGTTTCCCCTCGTCTCATTTTTAAGGAGGCTTTATCAGGTTTAATTAGACAGCTGCCATCTCTCGTGGTTTGCAGTGTATATTTAAGGAGAGAAACATGAGTCGTCCTCTGTGAAATGAAAAACAATGTCATCAGCGCTGTCTCTCCAATGCTCTGCTGGCTCTTTACCCACAGCCTAGAAACACGTTTAAGCTCCTTTCAGTGCTCTGTGGAGAGCTTCTCAGCAAAGATGCACAGATTGTGTTAGCTTCGATAGCAGTGTTTTCATAAGAAAATGCCTAAAGTGGATTGAAAACTTCAGATAGGAAATATTTGGGCACAAAAAGAGCAGACTGGTTTGCTCCGAAGCGTGAGAGAAGCTTGACCCAGAAAGGCAATGTTAAATACACTTCCCTCTCTGTATTCGGTTCTGATCTTGAGCACTCGCCTAGTGTGTTTTGGGTCCTAAGGAAGGTGGGCGAGTGTGCAGGCAGGGGAACAAAGGATAGGAGAGGGAAGGATGGAGTGAAAGCAGCGCTAAGTGGACTGAACACTCCCGTAAAGCAAGGTGCCATGGAAGAGGCTGCCGCCTCCTCCTCTCCCATTCACGCTTCAGCAACCCGTTCTCCTTTTTTCTTCTTTTCTTTCCATGGTTGTCCTCGATGTTAACTGCGTCCAGAAGTCCCTGGATGACAATATCGAGGTATGGCTAGTCCATTGCGGGACCTGCCTGGCATCACGCCCATCCTAGTTCTGGTATTTGATGGGGATGGTCCCTCCGATGCCTTTGCTTTTTAAATGTTTTTGTTTGGTTATGATTCTGTGTCATTGTCCTTTGTGAAACAAACTTCAGCAAGACAAATACTTATTGGCTCTTTCAGAGAGTTAGAATAGTTTCTATTCTTCCAGCAATATAGGAGAAAAAAAAAAAAAAAAAAAAAAGAAGCTTCCAGGAATCTCTTCTCTAAAGAATAATGTGGTAATGCCTGGATCTCTCCAGTGTCCCTATGAAGCTGAACAAATCTCTAGCCAATATTTTAGAAATTAGCTGCAAATTAGCTTTTTTTTCCCTAGGTCTTTCATCATTTCACTCAGCCTTGGCTTCCCTCCTCACCAATTTGCCTGATATACTATGCATCCATGGAGCCAGGAAGTGCCAATTAGGAGGTTTGTGACTACATTCCAGGCTTTGATGCTACCCAGGATCCAGACATTCTAGTGGTAAAATGTTTGCAGCAAGGGATGAGAGCCTAGGATATATCTGGCTTAAGTTTGAATAATCAGAATTGAACAAGTAGGAAATGAAGGATTGTTAAGACGTATATGGGTAGCAATTTTGGTTGTTTCTAATATGCCAGTCACTATGGTAAATTCTCTACATAAATATCTTATATAATCTTCAAAATCCTGTGAGGACTTATGTTACATGTAATGACATGTGACTACAGGTTCAGTGCAGTGTAGCACATATTTTGTCATTTCTTTCTTCTATTTTTTTTTTTTTTTCTCTTGAGACAGAGTCTCACTCTGTCACCCAGGCTGGAGTGCAGTGGCACAGTCATAGCTTGCTGCAGCCTCAAACTCCTAAGCTCATGCAATCATCTTGCCTCAGCCTCCCAAGTAGCTGGGACTGCAGGCACACACCACCAGGCCTGGCTAATTTTTATATATTTTGTAGAGACAGAGGTCTCGCCATGTTGTCCAGGCTGGTGTAGAACTTCAGGCCTCAAGCGATCCTTTTGCCTTGGCCTGCCAATGTGTTGGGATTACAGGTGTGAGCCACTGTGCCCAGCCAATATTTTATCATTTTTACTTGCTATTTGCTCTCTATGACATCGGATATATGAATTTGTCAAACTGTTTTGATCTCACATACTTGGAGTAAGGAATCAGTTGTTTCTTTGAAAAATAGGGATGTACATCATTGGATTGTTGTGAGGATAAAATGAGATGACGTGTGAAAACAGAACATACCAGCAGTAGCCTGTAGGAGATGTTCCATAGTTGTGAATTTTCTTCCTCCTTCATCACTACTTAATTGTAGAGTGTGATATTAGCATGTAATTCTCAATTGAAGACTGAAGGTTGTTGATGATTTCTGATGTTCACTTGGCAAATATTTATTGAGCACTTTTAATCATTCTAACTTTTATATGCAATACTGAAAATAAATAAATTCTCTATCTATAAGGAGTTTACAATCTAGTAGATTAAAAGCATTAGATAGTTACTGATATAAAACCTAAGACATGCAAAGGATGTGAAACTGAGGAGCCCTTATTTTTCAAAAGCAGATCTGATATTTTTAACAAAACTTTCCCTGGTACATTCTCTTTTTCTCTGAGTTTCCTCTGTGTGTGCATGCCTGCCTGTGCCTGTGTGTGCACATGTGTTTGTAGGTGGAAGTGCAAATCCAAATGTGGTGTATTGAGATATTTGGGGAAACTATGGATGGCTTCATTGCTTTTGGAAGAAGGAAGCCTTCTTGTCTTTTGAAGGGTATAGGTTGGTATCTTCTGAGGGGTGGTTTGTGTCCTCGCACCTCTGGGTGGTCTGCTAAGATGTGCTGCTGAAAGATATATATTAATAGTTGCTGAATTTAGTGCCCTCTTCTATAACATCTCTCAGTTGTTGCTGTCCTGCAGATACCCTTGAATCACTAGCTCGATTTTAATTTTGGTTGCAAGGTAACCTTGCACCGTTCTGACCTGGGCAGACCTAATGGCATGCCCATTGTCTCTTAACTCAGCATCGTGCCTCACGGGGAGGTAGGTTAGCCTTGTAAATACAAACTCACCTCCCCTTTTATGTCTGGCCACTCTGCTCCAGCCTCTTGGACTATTCTGGGGCTGCTCCATTTTGGTGCAGTCCTGCCTGCTGTGGAGATTTCCCCCAGAGTTTCAGGTGAGGAGCCATACAAGAACTCTCCTGGAACCCCTACCATCTGTCCATGGCTCTCTGTCTTTCTCTTGGGCTTTGAATCTCCCTGGTGGAGAGATTAGGACTCACAACTGACCAACTCTTTTCTTTCTTCTCTTCACGAAATAGCAGACTGAAAGAGTGAGTTTTCTCTTCTCTGTGTGGGACGCTTATTACTCTAGTGCTACAAGCCTTCTGGACTAGCTTTCATGATGGAAAAATTATTCTCTTCATAACATCAAAAAAGCATGATGATCTGAGATTTCCAGGTATAGTTCTTTAGGATCCACAGGTGAGTTGCAGCAAATGACTCCAGTTCATGAACACACAGCATTACCAAAAGTACAATGTGAATTATATAAAAACAATAATACAAATGATAATGTAATAAGTTCCACATAAGAGACATAAAGAAATAGGGTATTTCAGTGGAAGTGAAGATAATTTTTGGCACAAAGAATCCCAAGATTTTTTTTTTAAAGAAGTATGATCTTGTTTTGAAAAATGGTAAGGTATTAACTGGTGAAAATGGAGAAGTGAATAATTTCATTTAGTGGAAATGGCATGAATCATAGTACAGAGGCATTATGTAACTGAATTGCTTTAAAAACTTTTCCCTTTGCTTAAAATGTAATGGTGATATAACACATTTTTGCAAAGGC
The DNA here is from genome assembly GCA_004363605.1 of Indri indri. Classification (NCBI taxonomy): domain Eukaryota; kingdom Metazoa; phylum Chordata; class Mammalia; order Primates; family Indriidae; genus Indri; species Indri indri. The sequence goes on along the minus strand of RJWJ010000014.1, from coordinate 5,025 downwards.
AAAAAAGAAAAAAAAGGAAAAAGTAGATAATATGGAAAAAATATAAGACTGAGGCATGAGGATAACTTGAGCCCAGTAGTTCTGGGCCAGTCTAGGCAACATAGTGAGTGAGACCCTATCTCTAAAATAATATTATAAAAATAAACATAATGAAATTAAAAACAAGATACACATTTCGTTGTTTCAGAAGTGAAACTGAAATACCACCTGATAATCAAGGCTAGAGTTGTGAGTCCTGTAGGATCTGGGTCATGGAGGCAGGAAGAGGCAACTAGGTTTTTTATTTGTGGAAAAGGAGACTACAGTGTTCCACACAAAACTCAGGGCCAGAACAAAGTTCACTGCTAGAAGCCAGCAGCTGCTGTAGGGTTGCATTTGCTTAACAAGATTAAATAAACAGCCCATGAACTACCGCTGAGTGGACTTTAGGGAGAGTGGTTTATAGTGAAGCTGGAGGACATGAGCATGGCCTCATGATCAGCCTAGGATGAGCCTCATGCCAGCTCTGCCGCTCCTGGATCTGCCTCTTGTGCTATTGTTTTATACGGAGCTCTGAGCATTAGCTTTTGGGTACTTTTACTCTGGTGGGTGTCTATTGTGCTAATCCATGTATAGTTCTCTTCTGAGTATTTTCTGCAGGGCGGGTCTGCTCTTGACAAATTCCCTCAGTGTTTGCTTGTCTGGAAAAGTCTTTATTTCTTCTTTATGTATGAAATTTAGTTTTGCAGGATATAAAACTCTAGGCTGGCAGTTGTTCTGTTTAAAAAGACTGAAGATGGGTCCTAATCTCTTCTGGCTTTAAGTTTTCTGTTGAGAAGTCTGCCGTTAGCCTGATGGGTTTTCCTTTGGAAGTTACTTGATGTTTTTGCCTCGTGGTTTGCAGGAGTTCCTCCTTCATGTTGACTTTGACCAGTCTGATGACCACGTGTCTTGGTGATTGCCTCTTGCAATGAATTTCCCAGGTGTTTGTTGACCTTCTTGTACCTGGATGTCTAAATCTCTAGCAAAACCAGGAAAGTTTTTCTCAATTATTCTCTCAAATAGGTTTTCCAGCCCTTGTGCATTTTCTTCTTCACCCTCAGGGATGCCTATGATTCTGATATTTGGCCATTTTTCATAATCCCATATTTCTTGTTGGCTTTGCTCATTCCTCTTAATTTTCTGTTTTTTTTTGTTGTTGTTGTTTGTTTGTTTGTTTGTTTTTGGAGTGAGTTAACTCGAAAGAGTTGTCTTCAAGCTCTGAGATTCTTTCTTCTGCCAGGTCTAATCTATTCTTAAAATTTTACACTGTGTCTTGTATATCCTTAAGTGATTTTTTTATTTTGAGAAGTTCTAATTTTTTTAATATGTCAATCTCTTTAGTAAATTTTTCATTCATTCCTGAATTATTTTTCTGATTTATTTGAGTTGGTTTTCCATTTTCTCTTGGATTTCACTAAGCTCCCTTACAATCCATATTTGGAATTCTTTATCTGTAATTTTAATATTTTTCATTTTGCTTAGTATCCATTACTAGAGAGCTGGTATTCCCTTTTGTGGGGGTGTTCTTTCACTCTGATTTTTCATGCTTCCAGAGTTCTTTCACTGAATCCTCTTCATAAGGAGCAGCTGTCACTTCTCATTTTTGGATTTTCTTTTGTTTAGATGGGGCTTTTTTTTCTTCCCCCCTCACTCATAAGGGAGTACCTTTAGCATATGTTGGATAAGAAACTTTGGGTTTGCTTTTGGGTGCTTTAATAGGGATCTAGTTTCTGGATGGATGCATGGTTATAGATATCCTCAGTGGGGTGGTTTTCTCAGTTGCTAGTTGTTTGTAGGCAGTAGCAGTGGTGAGCTATATATATGGGCAGATTCCCTATCTCTCTTTGATGAGGAAGGATGGAGGTATTTGAAATCCTTTCTCCAGCCCTGTGTTCTTCTCAAGAGTGTGAATTGTATTGGCATGCCTAGTTTAATTTCTGAGACAGTAGGTGGTTCTTGTGGGTAAGAGTCAACTACACCCTGTATGATTGAGTCTGTAAATGGTGTAAAGGGCTGTGCAAATTGACCTTGCTGTCAGTAAGTAGCACTTGTCAGAAGGAAGAAGCTGCAGTGTTGTTTTTGGGACCTGTGACTGGCTCTGGACCCTCAGGAGAAGCACTTGAATGCCCTCAGGCTCAAAAAAGTTTGTAACATAGCTGTTTGGGGTCGGGGGGCGTCAAATGTCAGCTCTCAGCCTTCTGGGGAAAGTTGCCAGGGAGGGGCTGAGGTAATCCCAACTACCCAGAAAGTGTGCTTGTGGAGGAAGAAGCTGACAGATGATCTTTTGACTTAAGATGAGGTTACATGAGGATAAACCCATCATAAACTGAAAATCTTTTAAGTTGACTTTTTATGATATTTTCAACTTTCAGTGGGTTTATTACATGTAATCACATGACAGGTTGAGAAGCATACTTCATGTGACTCATATTTGTACCATCATAAAGTAACAAAATAGTAAGTTGAACCACTGAAAGTCAAGGACCATCTGTATATTTTAAGTTGTAAACTAATTGAGAGGAAAAATAGAACTATGAGGAAAATAATCCAAAAGAGGTAATAATGAGAGAAAAATGAAAAAAACAAATAAATGAGACAAATTAAAAACACACAAATAGTAAATATAAAATAGAGAAATAAATTAACTAAATACATCAGAAGTTATATTACTTAGAAATATACTAAATGCTCCAGTTGAAAATAAAAATCCAACCACTTGCTATTTTTCAGCCATCTCTAAAACATAGAAATTCAGAAAACTTAAGTACTGAAAAGTAGAAAATGATATACCATGCAAATTATAAAAACAAAACCAGCTGAAGATATAGTAATATCAGATAAAATAGTCCATATGTATATATATATTTATAATGCAATTCATATGTATTTAAATGATATATATATTTTTAAAATTTTAACTTGTGTATGTTATGTCACTTTCTAAAAAGTTAAATAACAAAGGGGACTACTGAAAGAATGGGATTGTAATTTTTAGTTTCTAAAACATCAGAGAAAAAAATGGAATAAAGAAAAACTTTAATCAATTCAAAATAAAGCAAAGAAAAAAAGCAAATGGAGCCAAGAAAAAGACTGTAATAAATCAAAAATACAAAATAAGATGGAAGTACATTAAGTATAAGCAATGCAATAAATGTAAATGCATTAAATTAACTTATAAAATATCACAGATTCCTAGTTTGTCTAAAAGTAATAAAAATAAAAACAGCTCGGTACTCCTTATAAAAATACACCTCAGCAAAGAAACTATACATTGAAACAAATAAAGGAATCAAAGCACATATACCAGGAATATTAACAAAAATACATAGTAAAATATTGAAACCCAAAACTAATAATTTTATAATAATTTCACAAATAAGCACAAATGGAAAAATCTTAAATAAATCAAATTCAGCAATGTAATAAAAATTGAATAACCAGGCACCCTCAAACATGTAGAAACCTTGATCCTCTTTATAAAATGATATCATTGTCCTGTGAGGATGAGCAAATTCCCTGAACTCCACTGTAGCAAAACACATGTGTCAAGTGTCCTCATCCTGTGTTAAGAAGTAAGTATTCCGTGGTCTCTGGGAGTTCACCCATGTGCGCCACCATTGGGTTGAGGGAGAAATAATGACTCAGTTCATTTTAGTTACTACTGATTTAATAAGTACTTTGGGCTCTGGTTGAGAATTTTTACCATTATTTCTAACATAGCTTTCATGAGAATATATGATATGTTTTCTAAACTGCCACGAAAAAATAAAAGTTTGGTTTTATTTTTTGTCCTATCACATAACTGTTTGTGAGACAGTGCTATAAAGTATCGACAGCTCAGACTCTGAGTCACACACATGTGTACTTCAGATCTGGATTCATTTACTCACTCCCTGACCCTAGGTCAGTGAAAAAACTTTTCTTAAATTTTGTTTATCTGTATGTAAAATGGGAAGATAATAATACTATCTTTTATATAATATATTGCAGATAACCTTTTTGGAAAACAATTTATGAAAAGTAAATAAACTGATAAATACATTTTTATGCCACTTGGTCTGGTTCCCATATTTGAGCGTACCTTCTAAGAGAATAATTCTAGAAAGCATAAGCTTAGTAGGTATAAATGTGGATATTACAATGTTATTTATAATAGCAAAGATTGGGGAGCATCTCTGCTCACTGACAAAACAGGAATGTTGGCTAAATTATGACATTGTGACCCTCTATGTACCCTATGCTTAAATACTTCAGTGTGTATATCTAATAGATAAGGCTTTTTTAAAAAATCACATCTTCAATATCTTATTATAACCAATAAAATAAAGACAATTTTAAAATATTTTGAAATCACCTAATATAAGTCTCTATTTAATTTGCCCAATTTTCACAGAATTATCTGTTTAAATGATAGTCCAAACAACTTTTACACATTATAATTGTTTGATATCCCTCTAAAGCTTCTTTTAATCTATAATAAGCTAAAACAGATTCTTCTGTATTCTTTTCATTTATTTATTTAAAAATCTGGGTCAGTTGGCCTATAGAATTTCTCACATTGTATTTGACTTACTCTATCTTTGTGGTTATCATTTAACATGTTTTTCTGAAAGCTGGCAGTTAGATCTAAAGACTTAGTCAGATTAAAGGTTATTGTTCTTTCTTCAACAAGAGTAAGGAATAGGTGGTACTGTGTGCTTCATATTACATTATGTCAAAAGAAACAAAATGTCTGGTTTTCTTACCTTTGGTAACATTTAGATTGATCAGTGCATTGCATTTCAGTGATGTAAGTGCAATCCATTTTACCTTAAAGAGATGCAAGTAGAATTACCATTTGATCCAGCAATCCCATTACTGGGCATCTACCCCAAAGAACAAAAATCGCTCTATGAAAAAGACACCTGCACCCGAATGTTTATAGCAGCGCAATTCACAATTGCAAAGGTGTGGAAACAGCCCAAGTGTCCATCAATACATGAGTGGATTAGTAAAATGTGGTAT
>RJWJ010000013.1:669783-710164 GCA_004363605.1 Indri indri | reverse complement strand
TCTATTTCTTGGTTCTTTATTTTTTATCGAGTTATATATTTTTATAACAATAACCATACTGTCCTGACTATTAAGTAATTGTTTAAAAAAAATGGAGAGGACGTGAGACTGAAGTGGCTCCAGCAGTCTGTGTTCCTAGGTAATCAAACCAAAACCCAACTCGGTGTAAACGGTCATATTCTGGACCAATCAAAAATCATCAAATAACCCCTAACTAGGGACTTTTCATTGGAATGATCCAAAAAAAGGCTACTGTTCCACTTTAACCAATTACATATTTTCTTTACCTTATAAAAGCCTTCCCTTCATGCCTCTTAGGTAGAGTCCTGGACAGCTTGTGGTCTGGTGCAATTCAATTTATGAATCTGTTTACTCAAATAAACTCCTTAATTTTTAATAGGCCCCAGTTTATTTTTTAACACTATGAAACTACACAGTGTAAGCTTATAATCTTTGTTCTTTTTCAAAATTGTTTTGGCTATTTTAAGTCCTTTTTGGTTTCATATAAATTTTACAATTAGTCAGCTTTTACAATTCGGTATAAGAAATATTAGCAAAGATGACAAAGGTCATCGAGGAGACCCAACAACCCTAAACTTTAGGTGAGGGGTTCGCAGCTGGGATTGTGTTGCGATGTGGGAGAGTTTCAGGCAGTTAGCTGAACAGGGAGCAGGAAGTGGTTATTTCAGTGTCTAGCTATTTTCAGAGTTACAGTGATTCCCAACCTTAGTTAATCACTCCTTAGGCAAAGAATGGGGAATTGGCTAGAGGGTAAGGGGCTGGGTCTCTTTCTGGTGTTGTCACAGGTGAACCAAAAGGAGCGGTCTGCACACCTTGTAGAAATTATCAGAGAGTAAGAATAGACTTATCTAAGTCACCTGGGGAAGGGTGATTCCTTCCAGTCAGCCCCAAATGGGTGGGGAGGTTTTGCCTCCAAAAGGTCTAGGGGAGGAGGATTCTTAACCATCACTCTTTCCTGCCTGCGTGGAGCTCACGTAAAGTTTAACATTGTCTGAGCCTATCTGTACTTAAACTCTTTCATTCTCTTTAAACCAATATTATCATCTTACTGATTCCCTCATTGATAAATAATTAATTTTGAAACATGTTTGTTTTATATTTGTATGAGAGCAATGTTCTTACCTTTTTAAAAAGTATATTTTGACAGGCTTTGAATCTTGGTGTATACTTGGAGAAAGCAAATATTTCTCATCCATCACCAGGTTCATGGCTGAGGCACCCAGGACAAAAGAAAGATTAACAAGACAAAAGCATACAGATTTATTTAATATAAGGTTTATATGACACAAGAACATTCAGAAATGAAGACTCAAAGAAATGGGGAAACCTGCATATTTTTGTGTTCTGTTTGATGAAGTGGATAGTTGTGGAGAAATATGACTGGAAGACCAAAGGATGTGACCTCATGTGATAAGCTGAGGTGATTTCGAAAGGCCTGTTTGCTCAGATTTTTTTGAGTCCCTGTGTCTTTAGAGATAAAGAAATGCTTTTTCTCTGGATTTAGGGAGAGTACCTCTGGAATGAGGATCTTATGACCTATTGCAGAGGTCAGAGAATTCTTTTATGTTCTGCTTCAGGGAGAAGAGCAGGAGGGAGGTCAGAGAAACCTTCCTGCTTCTGCTGTTTCCTCACATGCAAGGTAGCCTGTGCTGAGCTCATCAGTACCATACGTATTAATCAGAAAGGCACATTTACGAAGCCAAGCTTATCCATTAAATATATCCTCTCAATTTAATTTGAGGGTAGTCTTTATGCTGAAGAGCATCTGACATCAGGCTGGTTTCTTTTCAGAATGACTTGAAGTTCACTCTTGTTTGACTCCTAAAAATCAGCAGGATCTCTTACATATGAACAGACTGCCACACTAGAAACTCCCACATTTTAGATACTGAAAGAACTTCTTCATCAACAAGATTCACGACTGTGATCATTATGTTGTATTTTGTTGATTATAATATTCACTTTTTTTCATATTATTTATGAAATTAGTATGTTCCTTCCAGTTGGTTCCATCTTAGATCTGATGGAATACGGTATACGTGTCTTTTGTTTTCCTTTTTTCCTCAGTCATGGAAATAAGAAAAAAAGTAGTATAATAAATTTCATTAGAAGTCATTAAGGTCTAGAAGCATTTATCTGCAAAAGCATTGCATTAAATCTAAAGCCCTAATAATCATTTTCAGTTTGGCAGTCTATTGGTTTGTTAAAAGTTTTCAAACTTCCAAATATTGATAATAGTACACCAAGTTTCTTAACACTCCCACCTTGGAGGAAGAAAAATAACTTCTGTATTTTATGCTTTATCTCTCCTGATAGCACATTTTATTTATTTATTTATTTTTAGAAGAGAGCAAAGTCTCCTGCAGTGGCAGTAATCCTGCAACCAAAGTTTTTAATATCTCGCTGTGTTGCCCACTGGTTTGCAGTAGTCATCATATTTAATTGGCACATCCTGAAGTGTGAACCAACCTCCCACACCCTCAAATGCCCTTAGGGCTGGTAGGATGTTTTGCTAGGTCTTCCCTAAGAACCCTAAACTTTTTCCTCAAGAAACTTGTAGTATCACAGTTCACTGGTGTTTAAGGATGTTTTGGATATTGCCTTACCCTAAAGCAAATCCTTTCTTACTTTGTGGTTACCGAAGAACTTTTAGCCTATGCTTCTATTCTATTCTATTCGCATTCATTCTGATGCTGTGGAGGGACCCAATGGTTAGTCCCAAAGTGCAGGAGTGTTCACTGCTGGGTCCCAGCCTCTTACTTTGCCTCTCCCAGAAGTCTTTCCTTGTCTTCCTCTTGCCTCAGGGTGAAGTTCAGACTCTCTGACTCGACATAGGAGGTCTGACACCTTGTTTATTCATTTTTTTCCTCCTCCTCACTCCAGATTCCAATTTATATTGGATACCGTTTCTAGAAATCTCATAGCAACAGCACTTGGAGGGCATTATTGCAGTATGATGTGAGTTGGGCAGCCTCACTACTTACTGTGTACAAGACCCTGGGCAAGTTGATTAACCTCTCTGAGGCTGTGTTGCTTTTTATATTAAGTGTAGGTAATAGTACTTAATTCCTGAAGTTACTGTAAAGATTTAGTGAGGTAATGAATGCAAAGTACTTAGCCTAGTCCCTGCATAAGGTATTCCTTTAAAAAAAACAATGCAAGCCATTATTATTTGCACTTCCCATAACTTGAGGTCTTCCATCCTTTGCTCAGAATGTTTTGATGGTTTGTAGCAGTCCTGAAAATAACCACTCCTCTTCATCCTTTCAACCTTATCTTTATTTTGGGTTTCAAAGCTTTAATTGAGATCCCATAGCTTTCCATTGAACACAACGCATCTCCAGTCCCCGGCCCCTCATCTGCTATGTCTTAGCAATATTTCTTAACAGAGAATAGATGAAAGTTTTTGAGCAGGGATCCGTTAGGAGCTGGACATGTTAAAAGATAATTTTTAGCGATAGGTAAAGTCATAGTTCTCTTGGAGATATAAAAATGAAGCCATGTTTAAGATTTTATTTAATGCACGAGGGAAAGTGCAGATGTTATAGCTGTTTTAAAAGAGAATCCAAACAGCAGGCATGTTTATAGAATGGGAATATTGAAATGGATTGCAAATGGAGGCAAAGTTGTTTTTTTCTATAGGTGGAGGGAAGGAAGGAAGTCAAATAAAAAATAATTTGCATGTCTAATATTTTGCATTACTATTAGTTACTTGTACCTTAAAGAATTGTGAAATACTTGAAAGACAATGAACGGCAGCAGACAATGCATAGGCTTCCACTAAAACACATTTTTTTTTTCCCTACAGGACATGTTAGGAGATGAACATTAGTGAGATCATAAGAGTTGGAAAATTTAGATTGAGGAGAAAGAAACTAGAGGCATTAAGAAAAGTTAGGAGGCTATTGCACCTGACTAAAGGGAGGAATCTTGAAGGGTATGATTAGGGTAATGGCACTGGCATGGATTAGAGGGGTACATGCAAGTTACTAAGCCAAGGAGAGTTCTACCAAAGTTATCAATTGATTAGAACTGGGAGATGAGAAAGAAAAAGAGCCTGGTGGCTAAGGCTTTACTGGTATTTGGATCCTGGATCTGCCTATTTGTGTGACCTCAGGCAGGTTACCTGACCTCTCTCAGCCTTAGTTTGCTCATCTACAACATGTTGTATCCATGGGATTATCTAAGAGTGCCGTGAAAATTAAACAAGATAGTACATTGTTTCAGTCCTTTTGGGCTTCTGTCCCCAAATACTTTAGACTGGGTAATTTATAAACAACAGAAGTTTATCGATTATAGTTCTGGAGGCTGAGAAGTCCAAAGGAAAAGATTTGAGAAAGATGGGTAAATTTAGTGAGAGCAGGGAAATTTGGGGAGCTCAGTGTCGATGATGAGAGATGTGGGGTGATGAGATATCCAGTGCTACGGTGAAATTACAGCATGTGAAGGATAGAAGAAGGCACTGGTTCTGACACTTTGCTAATTTGAGTTACAAATGACTTTGAAAAGGCATGAGTTGAGTGTTTAGGTACTACGGAGAATTTAAGGAGAGTCGAGAAGAGAGAAATAAAGAGCTAGCTGAGCATTTGCAAGCTCAGTAGAGGTTGCAGAGCTCAAGATCATCTTGCATAGGTATCAAGGTGGGCCACTCATTAGAATTCACGTGGGTTTCGCCATAATTCATTTTTGAAAACAAGACTGTAAAACAGATCTAGTTTACTAACTTAAAATGGTTCCACATAGGGGCTGAGTTCCCCGTCAAGGACAGGGCATGAAATAAGCCATAGCACTAATCATGAACAGCAATTACAAATCCCCATCCTGAGGTTGCACACTGATGGCTCATAGTCACCCGGAGGCCACAGACTATTTTCTTTGGTCCTCGTGTCCTGGTTTGTTGTTGTTGTTTTAAGGAAAATGTAAAATAGCTGCCAAAATTTTAATTGGGAGACTTTACATACTAAAGTTAGATTGTGTGCTTCTTTAGAAAAATAAGCTACTCTGGCTGCACAGGGCCTGCATTCCATGCCTGAAAGCCGTTGGCCAGAGGCCAAGTCTGTTGTCCCGGGCGATGCTTGCTCTGTCCAGTTTGATGCAGTTCCCACTACTCCCTGTTAGCCTTAGAGCAAGTCTACTTCAGTCGCTTTTTTGTTTACCTGCCAGGCCCCTGTAGACATCTGTCTTTGCAACCCTCGCTCCATCCTACACAGTTATCGTCCAAGGTTTGGAGCTGTTGCTGCGTAGTTTGATGTTTAAACCCTGGAAAATCCCTTTACCCTGGGTGGAAAGTATTGAAATGTATTCCCACGTCTCATTATATTCATCTAAAGTGAGATAGAATTGTTTACACTGCAATGAGAAAAACAAATATATCATATCTATTAAATGCATTAACTTATAGAAAAGTTAGGAGAATTCTCATGACACTTTATTCTTAACCTAAATCATAAGGAAAAGTTATTATAATTCTGCCATCTGTTCAAGTTTTCAAAGCCATTTTGGTAAACTTAATGCTAATGCAAAATACATGCCTTAGCACTAATTAACAAAAAAATCTGTTTCATTCTTCTCAGATAATGAAAAAATATGTCAAGGACATGATTTCTTAAAGAAGATCTAATTTACGGCACTCAGGACTTTAAACCACCCTTGTGATGTACTCATGAACACAACCATAAGAATAACAAAAAGTCACATCAAATATTCCCATTAGGAAAATCCCTAGACTATAAACTTTAGACATTTACAATTATAATTTAGATTCCTATTTCCACTTAAAGATTACTGTTCTTTCTGGCTGATATAAGGTTTTTGTATTGATTTTTGGGGGAGAGAAGTGGATTGGAGTGGAGGGCTGAAGAACACAGGAGTATCTGTAAGGCCAGCATTGATTTAATGTCCTAGTCCAAATACCACATTACTCCTCAAGAAACCTAATTAATTGAAATATATGCTATTTGAGTATGTTTACATTAAACATTGTCGGTCGATGACTTTTCAAACCCCTTTAGTTGTATTTTGTTACAGGAATAGAATGGATTCAGTTTCATTATATTTTTTACTAATACTTTAGGTGTTTTAAACTTGCCAACTGATTTTCCTGCTACCATTCTCTTGTTTCTGCTGTACCTTTGGTATATCATCTCTAAATTATCCTGGAAAATTATCATTTTTATCTGGTCACAAGCCTATTCAAAAATCTGCAGCAATTTCTCATTTTCTATCAGATCCAGACTTATTAGAGTCTTTACCACCTGTTTTTCCAGTTATATTTCCCACTGCTCATTGCACTGGGATCTCTTCACTCCAGGGAAATTATTTTGCTCAAGATACTGAGTATACCTCACACCAGGGTTAGGTCTCACTCTGTTATGAAGGGGGTGATATGACTTTTCATCTTGTTGTCTGGAATATCCAAACCATCCTGCCTTAAGAAGCAGTTGGGCAAACGATGATCACAGTGACCATAAGTGTGTGTAAAGAGAGGAAAGCAGGTATGACAACATGAGCAATTGAAGAAGGGTATACAAGTATTCATTGTACTATCTTGCAACTTACTATGGGTTTGAACTTCCTCAAAATAAAAAGTTATAAAGAAAAGAAACAGTTGAGATCAGATCGGCCTCTCACAAGTAAATTCTGGCCACTTTGTGGATATATGCCAATTAAATGCATTTAATTTTTGGTAATATTCATAGATTTCATATGCATTCTAAAGAAAGATACCACATTTTGTTCTGGTCTTTCATTTCACTCGTTTTTCCAGAGCTGCTCCTCGAGGGAGGCTATATTGGTTGATAAGAAGGTGGACTTAGTACTATGTTAATTTTCAGGATGAAGTTGTGACTTCTTTCTTTCCTTGTTTCCATAGTTACCAGTCACATATTGAATGCTGGACAATGGACTTCTGTCTAAAGATCCAGAAATGAAGATCAAATAGTCTCTATCCTGGGAAGCTCTCAGAATTGGAGAGGACAAATTAGAAAGTCAGTGATTGCAAAACAGAGAGAAAGCTGTGATGATTCAGTATATTTCACTCTTACTTATATTTTTCCCATGCCATTTGCAATTTTGACTCTCTACGGACATCTGATGTCATCTCCTTAGTGCCAGTTTTTATAGATTGTTGCCCACTGATTACCACACTGAATATAATGAGTAATATCTTATGTCTCATTTCATGTCATCCCTAATTGCTGTTCAAAAGAATTGTTCTTAATAACTACAAACAGACTAGAATACTTCTCATTCACATGTTTTCTTCTTATTCAATATTGATTCAGACTGTCATGGTGGATCTTCCTTTTCTGGCAGTAACTGATGATACACTAATGACAGCCATTGTTGTAAATAAAATTTGTATTAATGATGATGAACCTTTTTTGGTGATAGGTATTTTAATTTGTTAATTTGAGTGTATAATGGAAATAAGAACTTAAAAATGTGAGTAGCTATGAATATTTCAATGTTTTGTGCTCCTTTAATGGTATACTATACTAGAAACTCCATAATGCTAGAGTCTGTACCTTTTATTTGTTTATGTATTAACTGCTATTTACTGTTTCCCAAGTACGGTGCTAGCTGTTGTAATACAGATGTCCATTACCATCCAGAATACCCTTTGAGCATGTTTTTTTTTTTTTTTCTTTTTTCTATTTCTTAATCTCCGAGATAAAGCACTGCCATTGTTTTGGCCATTTGTGCAGACTTTACTTCCTAGGATCTGATTCATCTTTGTGTTACATTAAGTGTTTAACACAGCACCTTAAACAATGTAGCTATTGCAAAAATATTTTTGAATGAATACATTAATATGCTTGCAGTCAAATTTTGTCATACTGATTAAATAAGACACATGGAAATACTTGGCCCATGTTTGGTACTCATAAAATGAATTCTTTTCATTCTAGTTTATCTTTGGAATGAACTTTCCAGAGTTAGTTTGAATTTTGACTATTCTGGAAGTGTATTGGAATGTCTTCATAAACTCCGAAACAGGGTCACCTGCCTCATATTATTATGGGAGATATAGCAAAGGGGCTGTATCTGTGTCACTGGAGTATTTGTTGTGTCTTGCACATAGTTGCCACCCAGTAAGTACTTATGGAATGAAGAAATAGCAGGGCTTTGAAATATAAGCAAGATTTCTGTAGGTAAAAATGGGACAGGAAAGAAGAGTATGCTGTGTAGAAAAAATGGCATAAATAGTGGCCTGGAGCCTGGGCAAGCATAAAATCAGTTGAAAGATTCTCTAACTAGAAACGCCTGTACTAGGTCAAGGATGGTTTTAGACACATATGTAACATACATGGAGTACGTCTTCTTAGGAGTCAGAAACTGGCATAACTCCTCCCACAGATATGTTACAACACTTGAAGTACAATTTGAAATGTAAACTTTGGAGCTGGAAAGATCAGGTTTTCAAATTTTGGTTGTTTCATTCATGAGCTGGATGATCACAGACCACACAACTAATTTACTTTTTTCTCCTTTTTATTTTTTTCAAATGGAGCTAATAATACCTTTTGCTCTGGGTGCTTGGGTGCTTGCATGGAATAAGTCCTCACTTAATGGTGGTTGATGAAAGCAGGTGTCATCATGATCATCCCTCGCTCTATTCTCCCTCTGCAGAGAGAACCAGGACATTCCATAAAACCAACACAAACTGTTATAGCCTCTTTTTCTTTCTTTTTTTTTAGACATGGTCTTGCTCTGTTGCCCAGGCTAGAGTACAGTGGTATCATCCTACAGGGCATGTCACCACACTTGGCTAATTTCTGTATTTTTGGTAGAGACGGAGTCTCCTTCTTGCTCAGGCTGGTCTTGAACTCCTGGCCCCACGCGATCCTCCTGCCTCGGCCTCCCAAAGTGCTAGGATTACAGGGATGAGCCACTGCACCTGGCCTATTATAGCTTCTCCTAGGAATATTAAATAGTCAAATGCTATTGACCTAAAATGTAAAGGCCTCTGGCTATATTTTTAATGGATACAGTGTACTTCATTCCCAGAAGTAAATGCAGTTGGTATAGCTTAATCCAGCGAAAGGTATCTTTCCTCTCCGTTGCATAAAGCTCAATAGGTATGCCTTCAGTAAATCTGTATGGGTGAGGCATATGTAAAACCCATAAGCAAGTTATAGGGTTTTCTTGTGCATTTCCCAGGGGCTACTTAAAAACGCTACTGCTTGGGTAAAGGATGCTGAGCAATCATGATGTCACCTGTTTTGTTTTTGATCACCCATTCAGATAATAATTTTCTGAGAGGATCTGGGTTTGGTGGGAGAGGGTGCTTACAGAATCTTGTTGAAGCAACTCGTTTAGAGGATGCTGTATGCATCAAAATTCATCACTCAGCAGGAGGCAAAACCTAGTCTCAGCATCCGTTGAAAATTGATGGTCTTTTTTTTTTTTTTCCTCCAAAGGAAGGTATCTTGGAGTGTGGGTAATTGCAAAGCCCGAAGAAGAAAATTATAATAAAAATGAAAAGAAGAAAATTACTTAATTACAACATAGTTACTCCAGAAATCTTCAAGATGAATGGGGAGATTTTGCAGAGCTCTTAAATGTCACTGTAATTTAGCCCCATGCCCCAGAAATCCCAAATTGTAATTGACCCTAATTATATAAATACCCCTGGTGAAGAGAGATCTGTTTTTTAGGAGGCTGTACTGCTGCTGAACTTTGCTAACAAGTCACTCATGACTTCAACAGATGTTTTGTACTTTTCTGGCCGAGGGGGACCTTAGGAACCAACTTTCCTCTCCATTCGGCAGCAAATGATGCAATAATGCTCTCGGAGTGTCAGTATATGAAGTGAAATAGTCATTGCTGAGACTATTTTTATCTTGCCTGTTAGTATGTTAGGATAATTTCACTAGCAAGTAACAGAAAAAGGTAACCCATTCTAGCTTAAGCAGACAATGGAATTTATTGTTTTGAATAATTGAAAAGTACCTTGCTTACCTTTAGGTATGACTTTATCTAGGGCATGCGTGCTCTCTTTCTTTCTTCTTTCCCTGTCTCCCTCCCTCCTTTTTCTCTCTCTCCCCCTTTCTCTCTCTCTCTCTCTTCTCTTTCTTTCCTCCTTTCTCCTCTCCTCCCCTCCTTCTCCACCTGTCCCTGTGTGTGTGTATGTGTGTGTGTGCGTGCGCTTGTGTTGGCTTTATTTCCTTGATACTGTGCTCAGTCTCCAGCAAACTCTCATGTTTCTAGCTCTGGGCCCTCCTAATTTGTCCATTCATGTCTAGTAGAAAAAGGGAAATTCTCTTCCCATAACTGTTGAACAAAATCCTCCATTTTGATTGGTCCAACTTAGTCTCTTGCCCATCCCTGAGCCAATCAATGTGGCCAGGGGGATGAGATTTCTCATTGTCCCAGGCCAGAGCTGTGGCTTATCCCAATAGCCCAGTGATGGAGTCAGCCTCCCCCAGAGTATGTGGGTTTTGTGAGGGAGGAGCTGCTATATCCAAGAGAAGAGTAAATAGATACTTGGTGTGTCAAGTGAGAAAACCATACAGAATTTTGTCTTCCATGTTTTTTAGGGATAGTTTTTGTCCCCCAGCTTTTTATTAAAAAAATTGTCCAAAATGTGGAAAATTTCAAGAATAGAAAAACACCTTACAGGTAAGGTGAAAATTCTGCCCCTACCTTCTTAGAGGTTTTTTTTTTTTTTTTTTTTTTTTTTTTTGGTGGGCCTGAGACTTAAACAGACATAAAACAGAGTAACAGGAGAAAAGCATACAAATTTATTTAATAAAACTTTCATGTGACTCAGGAGCCCTCAAAAGGAATTGAAGACCCAAAGAAGTGGCAAAACCTAGATGCAATTATATTCCGTTAAACAAAGGGAGGCAACTGTGGAAAAGTAACTAAATTACGCTGGGAGGCTAAAAGAAGCTAAGAATTATTTGTAAAAGGTCTATTTGTACAGAATTCTATAGATCTCAATTTTATATCTTTGATAATAAGAATGTGACTTTCCTTCTCGTATAGGGAGGACACCTTCAATATTACAGGAGTTTTATCCCCTGCTTTTGGGAAGAAAAAGGAGAGAGCCCTGCTTGTACCTGCTGTTTTTTAAATGCCTTTAGCTCAAAATAATCCTTATGCCAATGAGGCACATGGCGGGGGTGGTGCATATTCTGCACCCTTCAACCAGAGCACCAACCATGTAGTTTGAACATTTGTCAATGTTTTTTAGCACTTCATCTTAAGTGGCCAGCTATATTATTTTTCATATTCCCTCTTGACCAATTTCTCAGAATTTCTTCAAAAAGATTTTAAAACATTCAATACTAGAATTCAAATGGAAACTAAATGTCATTTCCACGGTCTGTGGCCTTTACCTGCCTTCTCTCTTTTGTTCTTTTTCAATTCAGCCAAGAATCATTCCATTTTCCAACAAGCTGTCTCATACACCCTGAAGGGAATATTATACGATTAAATGCAGAATAGCATTCCTCTAGCAAGGTAAATACTTCTTATTACAGAGATCCCCAGTTGATCTCTTAAGTGTAATTCCCTGATAATATGAAACTTCTGAATTATTTATTATCTCATATTAGATCAGGGATATTATTTCTGAAAATAAATTTGTTATCATTGGCAAATCAGCTTTTGAAAATTTCCTGTACCAAAGAATGAACCAGGGAGTAGATTTTAAACTCTTGAGGAGAAAAATTAAAATTATTTTGAGGACTTTTTTTTATAGCTTTTTACAGCAAGGTGATTTTAAATGAAGATGAAGAACTGTACACTGAAGAATTACAATGTTTAGATATTGTCATAAATAGTTCAACCAGCTCAGTAAAATTCTGCACTGAAACAACTAATTCCAAACCTTGCATATTCATTCTTGAAGATGCCATGTTTTCTCCTCTGATCACTTCATGTGATATTGGCAAAAATAATTGTTTTCCCCTTTGCATTAAGTTGCAGTTAATAATAACAAAGGAGTTAACATTTCCTGAATCCCTACTGTGTGCTAAACATTTCACTGAGCTTCTAACAACCTTGGTCATTTAATTTTCACAACAGCCCAATGAAGTAGATACCATTATTTCTCCCATTTTATAGATAAGGAAACGGAGGCATAGGATATTATGGACCTTGTCTAAGGGCAAACAGCCAGTATGCTGTGGCACTTGGACATGAACTTATGTTACCATGACATGCTGTTGATTCAATTCATAAAAATTTGCCTAAATGTGATAGAGTTATACAATTGAGAACTAGAGGCTGGATATAAATGATTATCATGAACTTTAAGATAAGATCACTGCTGTTTTTGAACAAGGCTGCCAAATGTTTGATTTTGTAAACCCAAGACTTTTTAAGACAGAAACACTTTAAAAATATGTATCTATGTATGAGTATTTTTAATAGGCTTTATTTTTTAAAACAGTTTTAAGTTTATAGCAAAATTGAACAGAAGGTACACAGCCCATGTCCCTGCCCCCCACTCCACCTCCACACATCCAACCTCCCCTCCCCTCCCCCAACCCTCACATGCATCAACATCCCCCCCAGAGTGGTACATTGATGTTATAATTGATGAAGCTACACTGACACATCATTGTCACCCAAAGTCTGTGGTTCACATTAGGTTCATCCTTGGTGGTGTATATTCTATAGACTTGGACAAATTTATGACACATCATCTACTATTATAGTACCGTACAGAGCAGTTTCAACACACCGAAACTGTGTTTCCCTCATACAAGTATTTTTATGTCCTATATTAAGTCATTCTGACTTTGTAATACTTATTAAACTATTTAGGAGAATCATTTTGAAAACCCAATAAGGGAAACAGGGCCATTTGGCAGGTCAAGAATTTGCTTCCACTGCAGCAAAGAGGGTCTTAGACTGTGTGGAGAATGTCAATAATTTATCATTGGTAAATCCCAACCAAAGCTGAAGAGCAAACCGGTTCATATTAAATAGAAGTAAACATCATTCAGCAAACCTGGACACAGAACTTGAACTCCCCTCAAGCTCTTCTCCACCTGGAGACTGTTACTGTCACCCTTAAAATTTGTTCCATAGGTCAAGTCCGTGATTTTCGGCACCAGAGATGCGACTGATATTCACCTTGTGGCGGTCTGCCACCTGCTCTGCCTAATTAAAGCCTCCCATTTTCTGCTCTGCTGGCCCCATAATTTGCAGATAAAATCCACAGGACATTTGATATGAATGTTAAAAAACCTGTGAACTATTTATGTTTCTAGTTTGTAAAGTGAAAGAGAGACCCTTCCCCGTATTTCCCTTTCTCTCCTGCCATTTTAGGAGCACTTTTTTTTTTTTTTTTCTTTTTTCCGTAGCTTCCTAGAAATAAAAGAACACCGTTGAAATTGTTTGGTTTTCTCCTTTAAAGATAACTGTTTATATATATGTTTTGGTGGAGGCATACTTTTTATTTTGATGTAATTGTTCTAAAAATAATTTATTTCTCTGTCTCTTGTGATTTTCTGTTTCTCTGCGTTTTCATTTCTACCTCACTTGTCTTCCTGACTGCAGTGCCTCTTAACTGGTCTGCCTGACTCCATGCTTTGCCCATCTGTTTTCTAGAGCACAGCTGGGGTAAACTAGAAAACGTACAATATAAAAATAAGCATTTTTAAACAGAAAATTATGAAGTGAATTAATGTAATTTCAGCATAAACACAAAGTTAAGAAAATAATATTTTATTTTTCATGTCTTTTGAACTTTCATTTATCCATTATATAAAAGTGAATTATGCTGCATTTGTTGTCCAATAATTTACTTTTTTGTCACATAGAATGTACAACATACAGACAGTTTTTTTCAGTTCTTCTTGATGGCCATATAATAGCCCATTGTATAATTGTACCATAATTTCTGGATCAATTCCCAGTATCGAGTTTAAAGTTTTTTTCTAATTTTTCCTGATATTAAAAATGTTTCTGCAATAAATATCATTGTCCATAAAGCTTTGCCCACATGTGTAAAGTTTCAGAAGGAGATTGACTAGAATTGGAAATTCTGGATCCAGGGATGGGAACATAATACATATTGCTTAGTTATCTTCACAGATGATTATAGCATACTCATCACCACTGGTTTCTTTTTTCAATTACCAGAGAGTTTTTTCCCCCAATATAGTAGGTGAAAATATTTGTCAATGAAATTATAATGCTTAATTAGTCGATTGTTGTTGAGATTGATTAACTTTTAGGCATTTTTTGGCCATTTGTATTTCTCCAGGATACAGGGTAATTATGCATGAGTATGTTAAATATTGAACCTGGAATTCAGAACTTTGAAGGGTTCAACTGGTTCTAAGAATTTTCCTAGCATCCTTGTAAGCTGAACTTAAGCTATGGGCCCTCTGATACAAGCTGTGTGCACTGATGGTTAACAATACGTACATTAAAGGATTTTTTGCTATATTGAAATGCAAAATTATTAGCCACAAGGAAATTAAAAGTGAGGCAACATTCAGATAATCTTTCATGTAAAATATGTTTCAGTACTGATTTATTGTGGTTATTTTCATTATATTCATTAAACGGAGCTCATGACTTCTTGAATTCATATCCATATTCTTTCTATCCTGGGGGATCTCACTACTGATATAGGCTGTATTTCTGTCAACCATAGCGGATTAGTTGCAGTTTTTACCTTTTAATTAAACAGCTGCTGCCGCTAAACATAATTTTGAATTATTTAATAGTCCATATTACTTTAGTCAATGCACACTGCTTGAATGTTTTAATTATATGAAGCTATACATTTTTTATGATATAGCTTTCCTAAAAATGAGTTGACAGACAGTAATAATTTGTTCTTTTGAGATGTCAGGAATATCTTAGCATATTTTAAAATAATTATAACTAAAATTAAAAACCATGCTGATCAAATACAAGATTTTTTTTTTTTGCTTTAAAAAGTATCATGTGAAATATCCAGAATTTTAACTAAAAGTCCCATTCAAGATGTTGTTTATAGTCTCTGTCTCACAAACAAGCAGCACGTGTGGTAAATACTGTTGCACATAATTCAGAACATTGGAGATGATCCTAAAAATTAAACTTTTCATTGAGGCCTCATTTCAGAAATTCATTGCTTTACAGTTTTGTGGCTTTTTGGCAGAGTTTATTTAGGAGATATTGTCATTCAGAAACAGAAATCAGTCCAAAGGTGCTGACTGTTAATCAACATAAATTTTTATAAGGGCTCCTGATTATCTTGTTACAGACAGTGGTATTACTTAAACTTCTGGTTTTAGTAAGTTTAAATGAATAATTCAGTACAGCCTTGAAGGTTATAGATGCTGGGAAATTATTTGCAGAAAGTGACAATGGCGTGACCTTTTTACGTCTCACCTCCTTTTTCGTTAAAAGTGGAAATCCTGTCCCCCTCTCCCTGTTCACCTGTGTGGAAATGGGGCTTTCTTAGAACTAAAACCAGTTCACTAGAGACCTGGGAATGGGCTAAAGGTGAACCATTTTCTCCCTGGATTTTTACCAGTCTCACGATTCCAGCCATCACCTTGGACCACCAAGCCTTGATTGGTGTTGCCAGTTGTTCTCCTTCCAGGGAGGGATTTTGTGGCTCTTTGGCTGAAAGGAAGCTGTGTGTGTGCGTGCGTGTGTGTGTGTATCTCACACTCATGCATTGTCCTCTACTATCTTTTTATTTAGGTTGGGGGTGTGGAGAGGTTGCCTTTAGTAGGGAAGAGGGTTGGGAGTGCTTCGATGTCTTGAAGTGAAACCTTCCTTTTGCTTTTCTTCTGTTGCCTTTGAGAGCATTGGGTTACCGGGCCGTGGGCTGCCTGAGTATAAAACCCCGAGCCACAGCTCTTTGTCTCTGCAAACTGCCTTCTTCAGAGAGAAGGAGGTGGGGGGATGTGAATTGGTTGTTAGTTCCTGAGTTTTACCAAATAAAGTAGAATCTGAGAAGAAAAAAAAAAAAAAATATATATATATATATATATATATATATACGTGTATGTGTGTATGTGTTTATTCTATAGATGATTCCTCCTCCTTGCTCTTTTATAGGGCAAAATGTGAAGTATAATGATTGAAGCATTGAACATTAGAATACATATTTGAAAATATGTCAGATTATATTTTTAGGCTTATCACTACACCTGAACTTCCTGAGAATTGCTGTGATCAGAAAAGCTACTTTCGATAATCTTGACTTGACAGGAACTGGTATCTTGAACATCAGCCTGTGAATTTCCGTAAGTGGTGGAAGTAAAGGGGAATGGTGTAAGACCTGAGTTTTCAACTATGCAAACCACTTAACAGAGTGTAGATGATGGTAATGTCAGGATTCCTGGAACAAATTATTTCTGCTGTCCCTGCTGACTCTTGAAGAACATTATTTAGAGAGTACATCTGGTCCTATGTGTCTGTTCTCTGTTGACACTTCATCGATTCTTTATCTCCTTTCCTGGCTTTAAAAAAAAAAAAATTTAAAGTTTTTTATAGAACCAGGGAGTTGAATAATACTATAAAACAATGCAAAGTGTCACCTGCCACTGTTGTACAGATTATATCTTCAAAGTTTAAGAAGGTGGTTATCATTCCTTATGGTCATAGATGTTACCCTGTTCAAGACAATGGTTTCTGCCATCGAACTGGGGTTTATAGATTCAATAAGAGATGTTGCCTCTATCTTCTGAACAGGTTTAGTAACTTAAAGCATTAGGTGGAATTTAGTAGAAAGACATTGCCATTTATTTTAACCTCAGTCTATAATGTATGCAAGCACGGGTCAAGCTCTCTACCTCACCCCCACCCTCCGCCTGGCAGGTAGTTCTTGGCCATACTGATTTATTTGTCAGCAGTGTCAAATTCTACGAGGAAAACAATTTACTGTGGTTTTGTTGTTGTTTGTTGCTTTGCTTTCCCCATTAGAATGTTAGCTTTATGAGTGCAGGGACCATGTCTGTTTTGTTCAGCTGTTGAATGGATGACTATATAACATTCATTGAGTATTACTCTTTCCACTCTCAGTGGGTACCACTTACCCAGATTGTCATATAAG
This sequence comes from Indri indri, assembly GCA_004363605.1. Classification (NCBI taxonomy): domain Eukaryota; kingdom Metazoa; phylum Chordata; class Mammalia; order Primates; family Indriidae; genus Indri; species Indri indri. Next base: position 693,120 of record RJWJ010000013.1, on the reverse strand, counting down.
TGGGCAAAAGGAGGCTGCCTAGAGGTAACCCTGGCTTCTGTTTGAGCAACAAAGCGATAGCAAACATCTGGCTATAGGTAGACCGAAAAAATAGCAAACTATCCATCTGCTTTATATGCAGAGTTGTATATGAGTGTCCCAAATCTATTCTTTTTTCAGTAACTGAATGTTGACATCACAGTGATAGAATGAGAAAGTTGATTCAAGGCTACTGTGATTCATTTGCAAATGTGCCTATCAATTCAAATAAAGACCTAGTGGCTTAGAGACTATATTAACATTTACTTCTCCCAATGTGTTGATATGTTGACAAAAAGGAAGGAGATGGAGCTTGAAGAGGTGTCTTTGTGTATGTATGTATGTGTGGGGGGTGTGTGCATGTCCATGTATAAATGTATATATGATCATGTGTGTCTGTATTAGGGGGAAGAATTGAATTCCTTGCTGTCTTACAGAATTTTCAGTCATTATGACCATATTCTAGCCAAAAAAGAAGTAAAGAGAGAAGGAGTAAAAACATCTTGAGATTGGAAGATGTGGTCTTTATTTCAGGGAGCCCTGTGCCCAGCTAAAAATCAAAAATATAGCTAAGGGGAAGAGGTGAAGAGATACTAGAGTTATCTAGGCAGCCAACTTTGCTGCAAGTACCTGCTCTCTGCCAGGCGTTGTTCTAGGTGTGGAAGCCATAGCAGTGAAGAAAGCAATATGTTTCATCTCATGAAGCTTACATGAGTTGGGGAGAGGCAAGCAGACATACATATGAATATATAACATGTCTGGTAGCAATAGGTACTTTGCAGAAAAATAAACACTCAAATGAGTTTTGTGAAAAAGTTAATGAAAAAAACATGTAAGTGTGTACTGAGAAATGTTTTAGAAGTGAAATACATAGAATTTGGAGCCAACGTGAAATGCTATAGAATTTTAAACAAAGTTGCTCTGAAAAATAAGTAAAATAATAATTTTATTTGAAATGCTCAACTACAGATAAGAAAATCCACCATATGATGCTATAAGGTTTTTTGTTTTTGTTTTTGGTAACATCTTGTTTATGTTCTTCTTACTCATATCAGGGAACCTGGGAGGAAAGAAAATGTGAAATAGGAAAATATGAAATGTGTACTTTTATTTTAGTTGGTCCCCAATATTAATTAAGGATCTAATAAATTTGGTGAAGTATTATTATAATTACACACCCTGCTTTTGTAATGACTGCATTGTGATTTCCATTTTCCCTACCAATAATTGTGATTAGTCATTTGATTGTTACCAAAATTCTTCTCTACCTAGAAGCTAAGGTGCATATTAAAATCTTTCGGAAACTTAAGTAAATAATAATAATGAATTATGAAATTACTGGAGGTGATGGTGATCAAGAGAATAATAAAATCAAATTACAATAAACTCCACTTCTGCCTCTTTTATAGCAATCCCTTTTGTTCTCAGAATAAAATTAAAAAACAAAAGCAAGAAAAACTAACTCCTACTTAGCAATGAATGTTTGTAACTCATCTCTTCCCCCTTAGTAGGCAGGACTAGGCAGTACCTGTCTGGGGTTGGGTCCACGGAATCAGCATTTTTAACTCTTTCCAGGCAACTCCCTGACATTTGAGTACTTGTTTCTCTACCACCTCTCTCTGTCTGCCTCTCCCCTACTAGTGATCTGTGGCTTCCCTCTCTTTCATCATTCATGGAAAAGGCAAAAAGATCATAGATTAAAAGGAAGATGGTACCTTGATAGAGAAATATTTTTTGGCACATTGTAATAAATGCATGTAAATAAATGTTTACATATTATTCTACTCGTTACTGGAAAATTAGGGAGACAGTACTTAAAATTCCTAGAAAATCCAAGATTCTTTAAAAATACAACTAAAAGCATGGGTTAGGTGGAAGGAATGATTTTCGAATGGATCTGCATATCCAATCTTATCATTTGATAAATTTTCTAATATCTGTGAACCCTGCTGTGTTTCCTTGGCATCTAATAAAGAAAGAGAATCCCATTGATATTATCTTAGGGAATGATGACAGAATTTAGGAAGAAGTTTCAGGGGGGGTCTGTAAGAAACAGAATCCGTAGAGAAATAAATATCTATTTAAACTTCAGTGAAGTGACACCCCATTCTACCTCTATTTCCCTAAAAAGTGTTGCTAGTACGTCCCTAGTTTTACTGTTTAAAAAGTGTTTGCCATGATGAGATTGCATAAAGGGATATTTGCTTCTAAATTTTTACAAATAAATCAGCTTTGTAGTAAGAGGTCCCCCCAAGTTCCTGAAATAATTAGTTTCCTTAATTCCTCCTATGTGAGAAAACATTGGCATATTTTAATCATTTTAAACTATTTTCTCCCCTCTAGAAGAAATGATTTATTCCCTATTTCTCCATTTATTTCAAAGCAGGTATAGCTTTTGGATCTGAGGGTTGCTAATAGGTTTTGAAGCGATTTGCAAAGGTGCCATCATCCTGCTTCCTGGTATCTGCCAGCTGTTTGGGACTTTGTTTCCACAAACAAAGGCGTGCAGGTTGAACGCTCCTTTCGCATCTCAATTATTGCAGAACAGACTTCTCTCCCAAGTGCTCTGTATTGATCATCCCTCTTCCTTCTATTTCTTTGTTCTATAGTATTTGAATTGTGTAAAAATGAAATTACATTTGGACCAAGGCAAAGCACTCCTTTGCGGGATTTTTTATATATACTTCTATGATGTTTTTTCTTGTTATGGATGAGTGCTAACCACAGAACACATTTGTATTGAAATTAAGGGCCATAATCCTAATATTGAAGTCTTCATTAGCTGCTACACGTCCTGTGTAGCATATGTTGTAGTTTGCTTTTCTGGTCTGATAATGGAATTTTAAGGGCTTAGTTATCAGTTTATTTATTTTAAATGGTAAACTGTAGCTTAATAGTCAAATAACTGGCTCTTAAAAGGTATCAGGCACAGAAATATAAATTTGAAACAAAGACCTCTTTTTTATTTCATTCTCTTTTACTAATGCTCTGATTTACTGTTAGAAGAATCAGAAAGCAATAAAATGGCTTCTGTTGGTGAGAAGCCATTTTATAGTTTCCAGTAACTGTCTCTGTCTTCCTGAGGTAGGTGCAGGCGTAGTGATAGTGAAAATCTAACTTTGTGAATGAGAGCTAATTACAATGCCATTTGCTTATTTACATTGTATTATGTAATTTTCAAAATCTTTTAGTATCTGTTGTTTTATTTAATTCTTAGGGCAGCAGTCCTATGAGTTTGCTGCGCCATTTGCTAATATTCCCATTTTACCCATGAGAGACTGAGGCTTAGGGAGGTTAACTGTCCAGCTTGTAGTCTTAAGTCCAGGAAGAGGGAGAGTAGATAGCCGAGTCCTCAGCTTCTTAGATATTGTGTCTGTAGATCTGACTTCCCTTCTCACATCTAAACTGAAATCAATTTATCTACATCCACTAATAAGGTAGTCTTTAATTTTCTTAAATATTTAGTCTTATTCGTTAAGTGGGAATTGAGCAAGGGCGAGTTTTGTGGATCATTTTACTTTAAATATAGTTGGATGTGTGTATGTTTCCATGTTTTGGGGAAACTTTGGCTCACCAGAAATCCAATGGAGATACCAGGGACTCTAAAGCTACTTCACTCATTTAAAATGAAGTGTTAGTTGTATATTCAATCACCAAATTTTCATGAAGCAGAAAAAAGTATATAGTTTCCCTCTTTAGATCTTCCCATTTCAAAATATGAATACATATAAATGAAAAATTAGGGGCAAAAACTCTGGAGACAGGCTTTACAAAAAATATCTCTCAAGTTATTTTGACCTTTTGCTCACAAATAATCATGCCTGGAATGGCTATAGAGTAGAAGATAGCTGTGCTAAGTATATACTTTCTCAGAAAAATGCCAGGGATGTTCTTAAATGTTTTCTTCAATTATCTATGAAGCTCCTTGGACCATGTTTTAGAAAATGGTTTTAATTTTCTTTGAGGGATTACCATAATTGAAAAGGTCACAGGAATCAGCTCCATTCCTAATGCATTTGTACTTGCCAAGGCTCAGTCACGGGGAATCTTTTGGGTTTTCATATTCAATACTTTTCTTTTTGCTTTGTTGTATGATAAGGAAAGAAAAAAAAAGGGTTGGCATGGTGAAGGAGTGAACCCCATGCCAACTTATTTATTTATTTTTTTGTTCTTCAGCTCTGATCTTTGCCTTTCCTCAGTCTTGTCATCTGTCAGGAAAAGGAAGAGTGCTACTACATTAAGCGTTTTAAAAATGAATCAATGGTTCTATACTTCTAGAAAAACATTTTCAGTAGTCTTTAAAACGCAGTTCTCATGTAGGCAATTGCTTCAAGGTTCCAGCATAACATATGCAAAGTGAAATGTTTTAACCTTTTATTTCATGCTTTTCAACATTTTAGAAAGCATTTTTCTGTTCATTTTTCATAGTGCTAAAACATGACTTCTTTTGGTGATTGTTTTGCTCAGTAGAGCCAGTTGAGTGGCATGAAAGTTGTCTTTTCAGTACAGATTTTTTTTTTGGAGTATTATGGCAAATCTCTTAAGATAATAATAAAGCTATGAGTTCATTTATTTTAGTTTATTTCATCTTTGGACAGGATAAATTTTTAAATATGTAATTTTAATAAATATTGCTGAGGTATAATAAGTACAATAACCATTCTCCTATATGTTAGTCCTTAAAGGCTTCATTCTGACATTTCATGGTTTGGAAGTTCTGCAGAAAAACCTGAGGAACTCATTTAAAAAGGCAGGGTGTTTAATGAAGTTTAAGTTTATATTTGTTGCTGATATGTAAAATCTCGGTGTCTACCAGCCTCTATCCAGCTATTCCTCCCCTACCACCATTTTTTTTTTTTTAAATTCAAAATGGTTACAAAGCCAGTATTTTTGCTGTAATAATAGGTGGAGGAATCTTCACTTTAGATGTGGGTAATAGTATTAAAAAATAGGATCTTAGGCAATAAGGAAAACAATACCAGCCTGGAAGACTAAACTGAATGCAAGTATAGTGGAATTTCTTAATTTGGGGGCTAGTTAGCGCTTTGTTGTACGGAGCTTATCTTGTGATCCTTGAGTGACCAGCCTCAGTTTGGTCATCTGTAAAACAGGGATGAAAGTTTCTATCTTATAGGAGGCTAAGAGGAGTAAACAAGATATTTTATGGGAACACACCCATCAAAGTCTCCCCCTCCTGGTGATTAAATGTGAATTGAAAAATCCGTGCAAATCCGTGTTTATGGTACTGGAATGTGAGCTGAAAGAAAGGGAATAGGAGCCTGTTAGTGTCTGTGTGGTGTATTTCATTTTAACCTATGTGCCAGTCACAACACACCATAGTGGGTGTGAATATGTGCATTTTCACACTGGGTTAGGTCCTCTAAAATATAGTTGGTATCATAAGAGTGACAAAACAAAAACTTGAAAAATAAAAACTCTTGTTTGTGAGGATATGGAGAAACAAACAGTTCCATACTCTGGTAAGCTTGTCTGTGCACACCCTTCAACCTAGTAATTCTATCTTCAAGTACTTATTTTTGAGAAAGCCTCATACGTTTTCACAAAGAGACATGTGCAGGGACTTCTAAGAGTGAAAAATGGAAGACTAATACATTTTAGTCAACATGAAAATGATTAATAAACTATCATATATCCAAAGGATGGAATGCTAGTACTTAAAACATATGAGGCATGTTTCTGATCTGAGAGTATCTCTGAGACATGTGGTTAATTGCAAGAAGTTTACAAAACTGTATGATTCCACATATGCACAAGACTCCCACCCAAACAGCACAAAACCTGCATGCATATGTATATTGCTAAATGCATAGAAAAAGGTCTGAAACTGATAATAAATGTTGCCTCCAGGGAGGGAAGTGGATTAGGGAGAATAGTAAAGGGTAGTTTTCAAGTTTTTCTATATGGTTTGAATTTTTCAAATTCACTGTAAGTTCATTTTTCTCACTGAATTTACAGTGAGAATATTTTCATATATTATTATTTAGCTAAAAAAATAATAAGGGAAACACTGAACTGATTTGCAAACAGAACAGCAGCATCTAGTAGATGGATACATGAACATCTCCATTCACAAAGAAAGGCAACTGATGATTAAAAACTACATGCATAAGAACTGTTTATGGAAGCCACAGTGATAAATTATTCAATAGAAAACCCATTGTGCCATAGCACTTCAACAACCTTTAATAATTATTAACTTGAAATTTTAACAATGCTTCAGACTCAAAAGAGAATAGAAGAAAAACTCTAGTGGGGGTGGAATGGAAGGGTGGTAGTGGGGATTGGAAGCAAACTGGGGGTTTAAATTGCTGTTGGCTGGCTTCATTCATTCATTCTTTCTTTGATTCCTTCATTCAACATTTTCTGAGAAGACAAGCTCTGGAGACACAGACCCAAATGAGATGCCATCTTTGTCCTCTAGGTGCTCACCCAGAAGTTGTGACAAACAGGTAGAAAGAAAATTACAATTTATTGTCAAAACCAGGGCAATTAAAGTGCAGACGCAGCAAAGTCAAATCACTTAAAATGAAAGCATTGACTTGAAAATGAAGCACTAGTCAGGAAAGACTTTCTGAAGGAGATGGCATCCAACTTGGATTTCAAAACATAAGGAAGAAGCATTTGTGTAGAAAGCAAACTCACGGATCTGAGGAGTGAAAACTGTATACAGTAGAAGAGTATGTTTGGGGAATTATAAGCAGCTTGAGATAGCTGGAAGCAAAATGCAACAGGTCGTCTGGGTTTTCTAGCAAAAGGAGTTCCAGTCTAGCACTACTCTAAGAGCACTAGAGCAAACTGAGAGCTCTGGTGATGGATTGACCTTTTTGTAAAAACAAAATTTATTCTTTTAAACCAAACACTGGGCAGATCTCTGTAGTGGGTTTTGCTTTTTGCTTCTACTTATTATACCTTTCTATGGGCACCAACCTGTTTATGAAACATACCATATCCTCTTTAGTCAAGGTAGGAGTGACAGCTTCCTATTGTGTTGTTTTTCAGGCTTTCCTTTATAAAAGTGGCATCAGACTGGGCCGCCAGTGCCATTTAAGTCATTCGATTGTAGACTGTCAAGGGTGTTACTGTGTATGTTAATGCTGACGCTAAGTATGAATGTCTTTATACAATGTTCTCTTCTTGAGTTTCTCAAATGTCTGGGAAGAAAAACAATATGTAATAGTTTATATATTTAAAAACCATAGAAATTCCTTAATGGAGTAAGATCTTGGCTATTATTTAAAGATATAAGTATGCCACATTTTAGTTGTTTTCGGAGAGAGGAAGACTGGGAAGGGCCTTAAAAGCTTACTGAATGATTAGGGTCAAGTCTAGCCTAGTTTTAGGGAAATGGGTGGATTTGAGATGCTGTGTCTTCTTTTTGTGCTATTCCTGCCTCATTAGGAGTTATCAGTTAAAAAATCAATTTGCTTTGAATGAGTTTGAGTGGGTTTGGTTGTATTTTCGAATCTCTCTTCTCTTCCTTCTCAGTCTAACACTAAGAAGTTACACCTTCTTGGGTCACCTACATAGCACCAGAATAAATTTATACTTGGGAAAGTAGGCATATTAAAATTAAAAATAGGCTTTATTATAGCTACAATGACGAAATGCAGTTATCCTCGAATGGGATACTGAACCATTATTATTAAAACAACATTTCAAAGAGGGGTTAAAACCTACCAGTCAGTGTCCTATCACTAATATATTTGTGTTTCTCCAAAGATACATACTGAAGCAAACTCTGAAGGTGACATGTGAACAAAGGCCAAGGAATGTAAGCTCAGCTTGGATCTTTCAGATTAAGAAGAGCTATCTCTTCTTCACAGCTTTACAGGTCAATGGGAAAATCTTCCAAATCAATTCTTTCAGCAGCCAGGAACATCAGAAAGGAAATCAAAACTTGCTTATTATGCTGACATGGTTTAATACTAGCTAAGAATCTTAGAAATGAATTTTAAAGTCTGAGGTCTGGCAACAATACATTTAACAAAATCTCTTGCTAAGGTGGCAATCAAAAGCTGTCATATTCTTTATACATAAATCAATAATGATCTTATCATATATTCAGTGTCAGAATAACGACTGTATATGTGTGTGTATGCATGTACTATATACGAGTATATTGAATGTAATTCGAGGAAACCCACAGGTATTAATTATTCATTAATTGTGTTAATATGTGTAAATATTTATTCATTATGTTGACTTCTGTTTAATTCAAAGGAAGTCCATAGATATCAACTATTCATTAAATACTATAGATATGTACATGTAAGGATAATTTAACTTTGCAAGACATTAATTATTATGATTTTTTTGATGTTCATGTGCTATGTATGCAGCCTTAATCATCAGGTCTAATACAGGATTCATTTAAAGTGTCATCACTGGAATCCCACTACGATGTTATGCACTATTGTAGGCACGGGGAGTATGCCAGAGAACTAGACAGTCAAAGTCCCAATTATGTCAAAGCATGTATTCTAGTGTGGAGGAGGAACCGACAATAAATGACTCAGTTTTGGAAAGGATTTATCCAAAAAATAAAATGATTTCAAAAAAGTGATAAGCATTATAAAGAAGGAAGGGAATGAAAGGAATTAAAGACTGAGTAGGAAGGATGCAGACAGGATGGATAGGAGGACAGCAAGGAGGGAAGATGCCTTTGGGTAGCATGGTCAGGGACACCCTCTTAGGGGTGATGCTCGAATGGCCACCTGAAGGCGAAGGAGCAACCCAAGCACGGTAGGGGGAGGAGCCCTCTAGGCTGAGAAGGGTGTGTCTAAAGTCCCTAAAATGGCAAAGATCTCAGCATGGTGAAGGCACGGGACAGCCAATGCAGCTGATGGGCAGCCAGTGGGCAAAGCTGGGCACTGGATGACATCAGGGAGTGGTGGGCAGCAGTAAGATTGATAGTAAAAGGCCTTTTTGACCCAGGCCAATTCTTGTAGTTTTACTTGTAATTTACAGTCAGGAGACATTGGAGATTTTAAAACATTTTATTATAAAAATTACAAACATTTACAAAAATAGAAAAGTGTAATGACTCCTGATATACCTATCCATTACCCAGCCTTAGTAATTATCAGCTCATGGTCAATCTTATTTTATCTGTGCTCTTTCCCCAACCATACTGCTCCCTGGTCACCACCACCACTCTGCATTAGTTGAAATAGACTTTGTGTCATTTGTCAACATTTTACTGTAGCTCTCTAAAACATCAGAATTCTTTTTAAAAACATAGTGATAGCACCATCATCACATCTAAAACTTTACAGTAATTCTTTACTGTCATCAAATATCCAGTCTTATTTGGAATTTTAAGAAGGGGAGTGATACTATCTAATTTACAGTTTAAGAGACAGCACTGTGTTGTGTATATTAATAGCATGGCTTGTGGAGGGGTAGGATGGCAGCTGGCACATCACCTAGGGCCTCCTTGTCTGGGTTTGGCAGTCAGTGTGTCCTGAACACGAGTGCTTATGATGGCAGTGGGGAGAAGAGGCCAGCTATGGGGTGTTCCTGGAGGCAGAAGTGACTTGCTGACCATTACGAACAGTTTGGCCTAAGAAACTCAGTGAAGTGGAGATGCTAGTGATTGAGATGGAGAAGAATTAAAGAAGAAAGGTTTGGAAGGAAATACTAAGAATCCCATTCGATTTCTACTTAACTTCACCTCCGAAAATGGAAAATGATATTTTTTTAATCAGCCTTAAACAGGAAAATAGAAGACAAATAATATATATTCATACTGAGACTTACCTTCAGTCCTGCTCAGTAACATATGTTAAGGGGAATATGATAATGGAAGAAATATTAATAGTTCCTGTTCTTAAAAAACTCACGAGTTTACTTGAGATCTATTCAGATCTACTCAAGAGAACCCTTTCACTGAGATTGCTTTGAAAGATAAGTCTGAAAAGGCTGGCTGTCCAAAAACACCTCTGCAAGTCTACCGTGAATACAGTGACCTTATTGTTTTGAACCTGAAATCTGACCCAGGATTTGAAAAATGAGTGTGCTTGCAGGGACCGTGTACATGAGTATGTGACACCAGGGCTGGCTTGACAAACAACCATGGTGCCTACCATTTCTACTGTTAAATTCCTGTTCAAGAATGGACTGAAGATACTTGCCTTTGAATTGGTTTATCATCTATCGTTAGCATATATAAGTTAATGTATGGACCTTTCTCATTGGCGCCTGCTCCAGAAGAGGTCCCTCCCTCCCTTCTCCTTTTCTCCTCCCTCTCCCTTGGAAGCCTCAGCCTTGCTTTTAAGGCCTTCCCATTGATTAACTCAGGTCCACCCAGGATAATCTCCCTAATTTAAAGTCAAATGATTAAAGACTTGAATTATATCTGCAAAATCCTTTCACGGCAACACCTAGATTGACTTTTAATTGACTAAGTGGCCAATTTGACACATCAGTATCCTCACCTTTTTAAAAGGGATAATAATAATACTGTACTGATAAGCTTGTTTGGGGGGAATTAAAGGAGTTAAGGCATGCAAAGTACTTGACACATAATAGGTGCTCAGTAAGGATTAGTTACTCTGTAGGGTCGGAAAGCATTGAATGGCTGCCTTGTGGCAACAAAGAGGATTTGTCAAAACTAGATGGTGTCTTGTTCAGTAACAGAAGCTAGACCCGAAACAGTGCCATGCATGTAAGACACAAGAACTGTCAGGATGCACCAGTGGGGTTAGAAGTCGGAATGTTGGTTACCCTTGAGGGAGTGGTGAGTGGAAGGCTGTGCCAGGTAGGCTCTGGGGTGACGCTAATATTTTACTTCTGGATCTGACTCTTAGTTACTTGAAAGTGTTCAGACTATAAAAGACTCATTGAACTTATGTGGATATGCATATCAATTATACTTAAATACAAATTTAAATAGAACTAGATGTAGATACCAATTTTATGGTGTATGTATTTCTGTATGTGTTTGTACATGTGTATGTATACACACATCTGTGTATATATATATATATGTGTGTGTGTATATGTTTGTGTATGTGTTTTATCACTGCAAAGTAGGAAAGTAAATAGAAAAATCTTTTCTCCCGTATCACAAATGTGAGACTGGCTCTGAGGGAAGATGCGACAGGGGCTTCATCAGTACTGTTGACCCCATTGCATAAGATTAGTTTGTTTCTGGGTTGTTGCCACTACCCTCTTTGCTCAAATTGGGATGCTTATCAAAATATTTTGAGAATGCTTTTGGACAAAAAGGCATTCTGCTCACAAGGCTGTTAACTCAGCGACTGGAGCAACTGAGTTTTCCCCTGAACTTTTCTTCTCGGGACTGGTGAGGACGACAATGTGATGAGTGCACATGTCCATTACCTGTTTGTCTATGTTGTCTGCAATTTTTAAATAATAAAATAATAAGACAGAGTCGGAAAGCAAATTTTTCTGAGAAAAACTCTGATGCACAAGAGTAATAAGATCAGAGAATGTTATTTTAAAAGTGTATGAGAAATTACAATACCATTTACAACCAAAGTGAGTATTTATAGTACTTCTAGGTATTCACTTGGATACCAAAGCCCATTTTTAGGATATTAAATGAAATGTTTTATTTCCCCTTGCTATTTGACTATGGATGATGTGATTTTACAGTTGAGGTTAGTGCTGTCCGATACAGCTCTCTGCAGTGATGGACGTGTTCCATTATCTGTGCTGTCCAGCATGGCAGCCACTGGCCCCATGGAGCTATTGTGCACTTGAAATGTGGCTAAGGTGAACTGAGGAAGCAAAATTTTAATATTATTAACATATTATTTAAATAATAAAATGAAAATTTATGGAGGGTTCACCACATGCTATAAGTTGGTTTTGGCACCTTCAAGTCATGGTCTAGTGTAGTCCTCTAATTTCCCTGTGAGGTGTGTGTTTCTCCCATTTTACAGATATGAAAACTTGGATTTAGAAAAGTTGAAAAGTGGTAGGGCTGGGATTTGAACCTGGACAGTCTGCATCCAGGGCCATAGGTTTGTGTGTTTTATTTTTTTAATTGTATCTTTTTAGTAAATATATAACAAATTCACTTTTTAAGAGTATACAATTCAGTGGTTTTTAGTATATTTACAGTTTCATATAACCATCACCACTACTGTCTAGTTCCAGAGCATTTTTATCTCTGCAGAAGAAAACCCTATACCCATTAAGAAGTCACTCCCATTCTCCTATCCCCCGAGTTTCTGGCAACCACGAATCTACTTTCTGTCTCTATGGATTTGTCTGTTCTGGATATTTCACATAAATGGGATCATACAGAATGTCAGGGCCAGTGGTTTCAAGCCTCACTTTATACTGCTTCCAATTATGAAGCGAAGGTCTGCCACGTAGTGGGAGTTCAAAAATTAAAAGCTTGTATTATTGCTGTTATTGTCATTATGAAGCACAGTTTGGAATGACATGGTCATCTGTTTGTTGTTTAATGTAAGGCAAGAGGTATGTAGGAGGAATTTATTCCACTTTAAAAACAATGAAATGATAATAAAAGACAAGAGAAACCTGAGTCTCCTTCTTGCAGCCATCTCTGCCTCCTCTATAGTTCTTAAAAAATATTCAATGATTGATTTATAAAATAGTTCACTTTTTGATAAATCATCAGGAAGAGTAAGCTAAGATGGAGAGCAATCTCTAATGCAAAAGCAGCTCTGTACAAGGGTAAATCCAGCATTCCACGGATTCTGGGTGATGGACGCCGTGTAGGGAATCATTTCCCTTCCCCTTTCGTCCTGCAGATGAGATGACTTCAGCTTAGAGACCTTAAATGACTCCTCCCAAATCAGAGAACTGGTTTGCGTCTCATACTTGTTTTATTCAAGGGCCTTATAAGAATATTTTTGAACAGTGATTTATGGTTTGCCTAATTGGAGGTAAATGTGGTATATATTAATATTAAATCAGGGTCGATCGGTTCAGTTCAGCCATCTTCTTCCTTCTTCCAGGAAACCACTGAACAGACGCAGGTAAAAAACAGGTGTCACAAGATTTGAAGACAGCCCTCACATTCCAAGGGAAATGCAAATAATGAAAACATAACACATGTGAATTAAGCCATCTACCTGGCAAGAGTCAGGAAACTTTCATTTCCTCACTTCCCCTGACTTGGGTAATGAAAATATTTCCAGGGGTGGGAGTATGGTCCTTTGGGGGTCCCCATCTTACTCAAGTCAAGGTATTTGAGTTCTGAAATGTGTGCCAAAAAATCTAATAACATATGAGGCAGCCGAAGATGTTCATTTTATTAAGAATCTCGGTAAATGTCATTTTCCAGGGCCAGTGCTGTTTTGTGAAACCGGTGGAGAGTGTTTGGGGATTCCTTTGAATCATTGGTGGTCACAGCTCATTGCTCCAACCCATCTTTCTAATATATGTTATGCTATGTGGTTTAGGCCAAGAAGAAAGCTTATTTTGGCTTTATTCCTTTACATGAATGGGGAGAATTTTGATTTGCTACGTACCTCTGAGCTCTTGTAGATTTTCTCGTCATCCTAACTGGTAGTTTATTGAGATTAAGTGCATTCTTATGTCAGTGCATGGGAAGGACTTTTGATTTTCTTTAAATTAAATTTGATTCATTTACCACATTAGGTAGATAGATGTTCTTGCCAGAGGAGAAGAAAAAGGCTTATATTCAGATGGAGAAGTGGCAGGACAGTAGAGAAGGAAGTAGGATGTCAGTGTCCACAGAGAGAAGCATGCTGTAAAACCAGCACTTCTCAAGGCCAAGGGCTGTAGGGTGATTACCTGGTTCTCATTCTTATCCCTGGACATGCGCACATGCCCCCATAAGGCCCCTTCTCGACTCTTCCTCCTTGCTCTGTGTCTTGTCCCTGGGGACAGCCAGCTGTTGTTTTCCCTCCATGCTACCAGGACACTGTCACAGTTTTTCATTTTTCTGGTCTTTCTAGCCTAGGCGTTGTGTGTAGCAGACACACTGAAGGCTTAGGCTAAAGGAGAGAACATGTTGGGACAGGACAGGTAGTACTTTGTAACTGAACAGAAGACACAACTCTGTTGTAAAAATGTACTGGTCCTTCCTCACCATGGGGGTCTTACTCCCCAAATGCATTCACCTGAGGTTGTTTTTTGACATCTCCTCAGCCTTTCTCTTCTTAAGAGCTGTCCCATTGCCTCTCTGCTGAACAGCCTCATCCTGTGATCCAGTATTATGTTTTATAAAGAGAGGAAGGGCCTCCCTGGGGCCCTTCAGCACAGGGCACGCACAGAAGTGTTGAAATGACTGTTTTTCCTTTAATGTGATCAAATTCCCAGCCAGGGCTTCATCCTCTGCCAGTTGTGTGGATCTGGTGAGGATGTGCAAAAGTGGAGAGAGAGAATATTTTATTCTGTCTTAGCCCAGAATAACCTGTGCTGAGGTCATCAGTCCCCTCTTGCTGTCCTACCATTGTCCCCAGTTACAGATCAATTTTGATGATACCCAAATCACTGTTTTAGGAGGGCACATTTTGCATAAAATGCTTACTTGCTATTGCTCTGGTATTTAACAGAGTGGTCTTTCCAGAATTGAGTCCAGTCTTCTGCACCTATTTATCATAATTTAAACCTCAACAATTACGGTCCACTCAACCTGCTAGCACCACACTATGTACTTTCTTCTCTCTGCCCTTTCTTCTCTGTCTGCCTGGGATGTTCTCTTCAACTCCCTGACACTTCCCAGCACCCACACATTTGTTCCTGGAGAATACCTCCTAGTCCTTTAGCCCAGTTTCTGAGCTTTCTCCACTCTCCAGGCACAGATAGGTGTTCTGTCTTATTTTCCCCAATACCCTGTGTATGACTTATCTCACAACTCCTGAATTTTCCATTCCATTGGCACCTGCTCCATTTGATTGTAGTTCCTTAAGAGTTGGCACATATATTTTCTGTCCTGTTTCCCTTGTGTCTGGTGGTACAGATTAAGTCCACAGTATTTATGTGAAATAATAGACTAAGGCGGACATTAAAAGAATATGGAGTTCAGTTTGTCAATATGTATTTAACAATTAATCACATCATGGGATAAAGTATCTTCCCAGGTGCTAGGGGATGGGATACACATATGAGTGGGGACTCAGGCCTGCCATGGAAGAACAGTGGGTGGTCTGTGATCTATTGAAGTTGGCAGGTGATAATTTCTGGAAAGGGCACACAAACAAAATGCTCTGAAAGATTTAGTAATGGAGAAATTGCACCTAGCTGTGGGGAGGGGAATGTTTGGCAAGCATTACTCTCGTTATTCATTTAAAATTTTAAAATCCCAGTGAGAGATACAAGGAAGAAGAAGGCATGCCCTGCCTGCATGGAGATGATTGTTAAGTGTGGCCATATAATTTGTTGTCCAGAAGAGAACGCTTTAGAGAGTGATAATAAGTATGTCAGGCAACAGGAGTAAACTGGGACTTCATGGTTACTCTGCTGATAGTCTAGGAGGGACGGAAATACAAAAAAAAAAAAAAAAACTGTGAAGGGAACATTTCAGAACATCCTTGAAGAACAAGTGAAAGACCTGCAAGAGCAGATCTTAAAGCACCTCCTTTCTTAAATTCTTTTCAGTACTTAATTATCTTCTGTTTTTCTTTTACGGAAAAGTCAATCTACCACCTATATTTTCCACACTTTTGCACAGGGATCAGGTTGGGACAGTTGAACACAAGAGACAGTGTATAGGATCTTTAGAACAGGGGCCCTGGTATCAGGAAGCTTGGCTTCTTCTCCCAACTTGATTTTATATGTCCACTGTGAACCTTAGCTATGTCTTCCATAAGATGGGAAGGGATCAAATTGGTACTACTCTACAGATAGGTTTGTTTTTGCTTGTTTTTAAGAAATAAATTTGTTAAAAGTCATTAGCATGGTACCTGATAGGAATGCAATAAAGGTTTGCTGCTATTGTTCGTTTTTTTATTATATATAGTTCAGACTTTATGGAGGACAGAGGGAAACATACAAGTTTGTTTAACAGCTACTGAGATTAACTTGCTGTTTTGACTGTTGCACAAGCATCGAGACAGAAGGGGCTGCAGTGCTGTGACTGCACTCCGCTTGAAGAATGGGGTGAGACTGGAGGGGCAGACCCAAGCCAGCCATGGGTGCTCTGGCCATTTTGCTGAGGGCTGCTGAAGGGGAGAAAAACCCAAAGGTCTATTCTAGGTAGTGAAATCCAAAGGTTCAGTCATTTCTCAGAGAACAACAAAAGTGCTAAGAAAGCAATTAGCACCTGTATCTGGGGTGGAGACTTGGTAGGGGGCTTTGGGAGAAGCCCATGACAGCCTGTAATTATGAAAATAAAAGTCTAATGGTATAAAAAACAGTGATTAGATTAGCAACACTTATTAATAAAAATCACTGAATAGTGAAGAGGGCTCAACTTGTTTTTAGTAGAGTTTCTCAATAAGCTCGTTGCTTAGGAGTATAGAAGGGAAGTTAACTGTGTATATGAAGCTTTTATATTAGTAAATAAAATATGTGAATAGAAGCTCTTACAATGGTACCTTAGGAAAGAAGTGTTTACTGCACAACAAAGCATGGAATGATTATGCATTGCAAAGATGCTGGATGATGCAGTGGTTATGAGAATGGACTCTGTTGCCAAACAGGCTTGAATTTGAATACTACTTCAAATACTACTTTTACTAGCTGTGTGACCTTGAGCAAATGGTGTAAGCCCTCTGTACCTGGTTTGTCCTCTGCAAAACAGAGATAATGAGTACTCCTAAATTGGGTATTATAATAAATAAAGTGCTTAACACAGGGCCTGGCATAGAGCGAGTGCCTGGTAAAAGTCAGTGGTCCTCACGGTACCTACCTGAGGGGAGCTTATATCCCTGGAAGAATGTCTTCCAAGTGTTGGAAGAGATAATTTTATATGTAAAATACATGCAAATATATGTGTGTGTTTTAATAGCCAAGGATTAATTCTAATGTGATTAGGGAAAAATGCAATAATCCCAACGAAGTCACTATTTCATAAATGTTATGACTTAGCATCAGGCCACCGAAAAGTAATGCATGGGCGGAAAATTGAGTAAAAAATCAGTACATATGGTACACAGGAATGGCACAAACCATCCCTGAGGGTTGGTGCATGACTGAAGTGTAGGAACATGCAGGGAAGGGTGGGGGGAATGAGATTTCTTCTGCAGTGCTTCTACTTTTCTACCCTAGTGAAAGGGACCCAGACTGAGTGTTTTCTCAGAAAAAAAGATAATTATTTTTCCCAGCATTAGATGGAACTTCAACCAGCTGAATTGAATATAATTCACAGGTTGAGCTCCCTTGATTGTCTTTTGGATGGAACTGTTAAACTAGGAGGTTCATGTTTTCATGCCAGATAATTTTTTGAGCGCTTACTGCCTATCACAATCTGTTCTAAGTGCTGGGAAGATAATAATAGGCAAGATAGACAAGACCTTTCTCATAATGGAATGGAAATTTCTGTGTGTGTGTGTGCACGCACACACACAAGCCCATATCTATGGAGCAATAGTTAATAAGAAAACACATTAAAGAAAAGAAAGTAATTTCACATACCAAGCCCAATGAAAACAATTAAACAGGGCAATGGGATAGTGATTGGGGAAAATGGATCCTCTATTCTGGGTAGGATAGTCCTGGAGGAGGTGTCAGAGCAGAGATCTGAAAGAGAAGAAGCTGGTCCTTAAAGATTTGTCGGAAGGGTATTTCAGGCTGCAGGAGCATGAAATGTCAAAAGTTTGGAACAGCAAAGAGTTGACATCCTTTAGGTTTAGCAATGAGAATGGCACAAAAAAGAAGTTGCAGAGTAAGTAGGCAGCCAGACCATGAAGGAGCTTGTAGGCAGTGACCAGAAGTTTGCATTTTATTCTAAGTACCTATTGAGGCTACTGGAGTATTTTAAGCTTCGGAGGGACGTGATCTGATCTGGTATTTTCACACATGACTGTAGCTTCTGAGTGGAGAATGGATTGTAAGAGAGCCAGATGGAGACAAGTACACCTGTTTGAGAGGACCCTTGTGGGAGCCTAGGCAAGCAGTAACAAGGGAAGGCACTCTGCCTTTCCTACTGTACTGAACGGCTGCTCTCCTGGCGAAGCTGTCTGCCACTAAGAATTGTTCTGCTTGTGTAAAGCAAAACAAAAGAGGTTCTTGAAAACAGAGCAATCTATTGGTCATAATGTGTACTGATTTAGTTGATGAAAAAGGAAGAAAGTCAGATGTAGCAGTTACTCCAAACTACTTTGAGGAGATATTTTGCTTTGTATTTAGCATTTGGAACTAGCTGAATGAATACACAGTTACATGATTCTCAAGAGCTGTGTGGTATATTAAGAATAATAAGGAGACTGACTAAATGCTTTAGGCATTATAAAGCCATAATATACCAAATGTGTTATTGTTAATTCATGTTGCTAGCCCACACTTTTAATAGCAGCTGGGAACCATAACGACACATGCTGTGAATATGTATTAAAACAAGCCGCACAAGTTGCTGCAGTGGTATTGGTTAATTGGATATTACTCTGGATCCAGAAAGGCTTGGGTGCAGCCAGATAGAAACGGCATCTACTGTGGCTTTTCTAACACTGCTGTGCAGAAAGTGCCGTCTCTCGGCGTGTAATCTGTGCTCCCCCAGTCTGTGCTCTAGCCTGGAAAATAGGATTTTTGGTGCCACAGTCTCCGAATTTGAGCAGGTCCTATGGTCTTGTCCTCTCTTTGACCAAACTATCAATGTAGCATTTGCTTCCAAAATTATATTTAAAGGTGGTGAGAAATGTTATTTAAAATAAATATCTCTGGCCAAGAAATTTATACTTTTCCCCCCGAATATTAAAAAATTCTGCATACCATAATAAATGATGATGTATTACTTGAATTTGTCATAGAATTTATCACATATATCATTTAAAACAAAAGTTTAAGTATGCTATAACTGCTATTCTGTGAGTTGATTTTTTTATTTTTTTACTGAATAGTACCTATTGGATATTATTCACGTAATTTGAGTATGGCAAACCCAAATGCCTAGCAGAGGACAGGCAGGCATTGGAAATGAGTGAAGGGCACTAGGTAGGAAATATGTTCAGGTCAGTGCATTTATACCCAGTTTTATCAGATCTGATCTTTGAAAATAACTTTGACATTTGGGTTTTTATGTAAAATCCTCCCAATCTTGATGTTATTTTTTTAAATTGTGCAGGCCCAATTAGGACCAGAAGCCTCTACTCTGTCTCTGATATGGAGCTGCCTCATCATTATTGGTTATCTAATTACCTATTGATAGAAATTTAGGTCTCAAATTCATGTTCATCACCTATTCTGACTTATGATTCTTTGCCACTTTTTTGCTGAAATAAGCGTTTGTAGCCAAGGGACTATGTCCATGAGTCACTCCAGACGATTTTGCCTGGCTGTAAGTATGGAGAAACCAAAGTATGAGCAGTAACTTCTAGTTGACTGAAATGTTCAGAACTCAGGTAAGGTAGATCCAGGTTTGATAGGACCTGAAGCTTATGTAATTTTTATCTTCTTTATGATAAAACATGGAAAATTATAACTATACTTTTCGATACAGGGTCTTGGAAGGGGCCTTAAAGTGAGTGGTCCCAAAGCCTCAACTTCGTAAGCTTCTGGATGAGGACAAGAAGAAATGGAGCAAAAGGAACACAGGAAAATCACACATTTTATTTTCCTAGCTTAATGAAAGGGAGGGACAAGGAGGTCTCACTTACATTGCCATTTCAACAAAAACAAAAATATTCTGTCAGATGATCTTAGAGCTCTGTTTAATTATATATTTTTAAGTGTTTTATCCCCCCAAATTTTGACTATGTTGAAGGTTCTTTATTCAATAGAGTTCACATTTTGATCAGGAGGATGTCAGACTACATATCTCAATTCATTTTGAGAAGACAAACTGCCTTCTGTTTAATATAAATATATTGACCTTAGACAGAATTTTCTTTAAATTGCTGGAGACTCCAAACTCTGCTTATTTACAGTATCTGTTACACAAACAGATGAAATAGATAATTGAACAAAGTATAGGGCCACTAAGAAGCAAAGATTTCTCAGTGTTAGCTTTTCAATAGTCCAGTGGCCTAGGAACATTAGTATTTGATATTGAATGTCCACTGAAGGACCACAAAGGGCAGAAACCTGGAATTTGCCAGAAAAATCTTCAAGAGCAATGAAAACCTAGAAAGAGAAAAACCAAATGTAATGGGAAAATTAGGTAGTCTGTGAACAAAACAACAACAAAATGGGTAGATAGACCCTAGGTAAGTAAATTCCAAATTCTTTGATTCAGCCTTGGTTAAAATTGTAGTAAAATTGGAGATTTCCAGTTTCAGTGGTGCTTCATGAGAGAAAAAGTTGTGGGAATGAGTACTGGGAGAATGCGAAGCATTGATTGGGTGTTTTGTGTTTAGAAGAAGGTTAAAAAAGGAAGTTAGTTCATATACATGTAGGCAGTATAGAGTTAGGAGCTCAGACTCTGTATTCAAATTCCAGTTGGCCACTTAATTAGCTGTAGGACCTGGGGCAAGTTACATATTCTGGGGCTGACAATAAGGTTTAATTTAATAAGTTACAAAATAAGTTTAAATTTAATAAGGATAATTAATGTTAAAAAGTAAAGCTCTTGTAACAGTACCATATATAGTTTTATTTTATTGCATTAATTAGCTATAGCAGTTACTATTGACCACATGCTTTCTACCTTGTCATCACAAAATTGTTTATTATTCTTCCATTGAGAACTTTCTGTAAGATCAAAAGGTTTGTTTTAATTATGATTTTCAAAGATCTTTGCCTTGAAAGTTTGAGGCTATATGTATTTGTTATTAAAGGTGACACTAGAGTGCTTTTACAGCAGAAAACTGTTCATTTAAAGCTATAAACTATGTTTGTCATAGGAAGTTGAACTTCTTATCAACTCTGTTATAATTAACACATTGCTTATGACCTAACCTAACTAATCCTGTTATAATTTACTTAGCAGTATATACGAATTAAGAATTTTCAGTTATCAACCTTACATGAAAACATTCTTTCCTACATAAAGTTTAAGTAAAATTATAAATAAGTATCCTAAAAGATTTAAAACATAATATAATATCTCATTTTTTTCAGAGTTATACTTTAATTTCTTATGCAGTGCTTCATAAACTTTTTGGTCTCAGGATCCCTTTATATTCTTAAAAATTACTGAAGATCCAAAGAATTTTTGCTTATGTTAAATCTATTGGTATCTGTCATATTACAAATTAAAACTCAGAAATTTTAAAAATATTAGGTTATTTAAAATAACAATAATAAACCCATTATGCATTAACATAACATCTTTAAACAAAAAACTATATTTTCCAAAAAAAAAAAAATTGAGAATGGCTTTTTTATATATTAATACTTTTGCAAATCTCTTTAATGTCTGGCTTAATATGTTAATTAAATACAGTGGTAAAAGCTGCCACAAAGAAAAATTACATGATCCTGTGAGAGATATGAAAGGATACCTCACATATTCTAGTTGACTGGGGAGTAATTCCCTGAGGAAGTGACACAGATACTGAGATCTCAACCATGAACAGGAGGGAACCTGGCAAAGAGAAGAGCTTGTGAGAAGGCCTTAGAGGTGGGAGGACTTTGATGCATTTGGATGATGGGAAAAAGGCCATTGTGGTTTGAATATGTTGAGGGAGAGGGAGACAGTCTTATCATGAGGCTGGAGAGAGAAGCTGGGGCCAGTATCGTGCAAAGCTTTGGGCTTCATGTGGACAAGTGTGGGTTTTATTCTATGAAAAAGGGAGGCCATTAACTGGAGTTAGAAAGGGGGTGGTGGAGATGACATGACCCAACTTGTACTTCTAAAAAATACCACTTTGGCTGCTTATGGAGAATAGATTGAAGTGGATGGGAAGAATGGATATAGGAAAATGGTTTTAAAAATTTTTGTAGCAGAATATGAAAGAGATGATATATATTTAGGAAGTAATACAAAATGGAACTGGTGATTGATTCGATATGGGTGATGAGCTCAAGGAAAGTGACTAATGTTTTGTCTTTTCTTCAACTCATCCATTTTCATCTAACACACATGGTTTTCTTCTTAAATGTAGTAAACAAACCATCAAATTAGACCATGAAGCAGAAATGCTATGATTGAGCTAGGGGCTTGGATTTGTTGTCACTACCTGGGTAAAATTTAGGAAGCATATCATTGTTTATTCTTTCAGAATCATGGCATTTTTATTTTATATTCTGTACCATCTTACAGATGTCACAAAATTGTACTTTTAAAAGAAATTATTCTACATTCTAATGCTTTGATACAGCTACTACTTGAACCTATTTTTTTAAAAGGAAAAACTAAGATACTTTTCCTCCTTTTGCTCATTTTATATTCTTAGAGATGGGTAGTTAGATAAAATGGAATCTGTCCATCACAACAGTAGCCATCCTGCGTATCCAGATGTCGGGGAGTTTCTGCCAGGAAGGGAAGACAGCTGTTTGGAATGGGAAAGGAGTAGAAGATATTGCAAAACATGTCAAGAGTTTTATCAGGGGAGTGAGATGACAGTTGGTAGCAGAAAAGGGTAAGCAGGCACTGGAACATGTCTGGAAAAATCAATTTTGCTTGTGGCTTAGGTGATAGCCTAAGACATTAAAAATTGCTTTGTGTTATGGGATCCTGCATTTGTCTGGATTATCTATGCAACCAACCTTGTTTAAGTGCAAGCCACAGGATTAGCAGATTGTAAACATTCCCTGATCAGTCAATGTATTTTAGCCCAGTATTAGATAGACAGGGCAATGAATAGTTGTATGAAATACAAATAGTTGGTGAAAGTTTTTGCCTATGATTCTAATATATTTGAGACACTGAAAAATTCTACCTTACTCCTAAAGAAAAAATAAAACCAGACCTATCACTATTAAGAAGAGCTTCAGACGTGTAATAAAATAAAATATTAATGTGTCTTCTGGGTTTTAGCTTTTCATTGAACTGGTATTTTAGTTTTGGCTCTTATCTCTATTAGTATTTGACTCTGAGTGTCTCTGAAACAAAAATATTTGACTCTTAGAATTGCATGTAGCTGTCCTGGAGAGATTCTTTAGAACTGTCTTCTCAGATTATTCCAAACTTCTTTAAATTGTCCACAGTTTCTATATAAATTCCCTTTTGTTTTTGAAATGTATTAAAACTCAATATAGCATGAGATCTCATGGGCAACTGGCCAACCCTTCTTTCCTTTCATGGCCAAAGCTTTCAGCTGGCATTCTTTTTTTTTTTTTTTTTTTTTTTTT
>RJWJ010000013.1:620035-669683 GCA_004363605.1 Indri indri | reverse complement strand
TTTAGTTATACGATTAATTTCTTTCTATTTTTAGTAGAGACGGGGTCTCGCTCTTGCTCAGGCTGGTTTCGAACTCCTGAGCTCAAAAAATCCACCCGCGTCAGCCTCCCAGAGTGCTGGGATTATAGGCGTGGGCCATCGCACCAGGCTTGCCATTCTGAAATGTACTTTTAGTCTTGACTTCTTTTTGACTGCTGTGGACCACATGTGGAAAATATTTTCTTATTGACAGCTTGACTTACAAAGATGTACTTGATATTGTGTGTGTTCGTTTTACTATGAATACATGTGCCAAGTAGTTGAAGCATATGCCTTTTTTTATCACAGCAATTGATTAGGGCTTCAAAAAGTTATTAAGTTTTGGAAAACAGATTGAAAATTACTCCAAATATTATATTTCTTAATTATAAAGTTCTTTTAAATGTTCTTCTAAAAATTATTGGACATTTTGTGTTACCAAGTCCAGGCATTGTACATGTTTATTGTGTATGAAATGGAAGAAAAATTATGTGAAATAAGCTTTAAATATTGCTCCTGATTCTAAATGTTGTCAGCTGATTGCTGAAACTGTTTCTTTTAATTTAAAAGCCTGTGGCAGGCATTCACTAAATAGATTCATTGATACTTCAGTAGATGGGTAGGCAGATATTTCTTGCTTCTTATGTTCACATTTGCCACTGCTGTTGCTTTTAGAAGCTTTAAGAGTTCAGACAGGCTCTTCAGGATTCTAAAATTCTGATAAAAACAACTTAAATATTTATATGCAGTTTAAGAACTCAAGCATAGAATACTACGCTTTAACAAAAATCTTTTCTTTGCAAAATCAACTTGGTGCAGTAAAAGGAGTGCGGCATTGAGATTTGGATGATTCCAAGTTTAGAATCTGCAATTTAGGAACCCTTTCAGCTTTAGAAAAGTGAGGTGATTGGACTAATACAATTTTTTTTGGTTATTTGCATGTTTTCCAGTTTGGTGGTACAATTCCTTTTTCAAGTAAAACCTAATGTGAAACTCTCAAATAAGAAAGAGAGAAGATGTAAGCTGAGACCTTCTGTTTGTAGTGAGGGTGGGGTCTGGAATCTTATCTACTTAGTCTCTCCCCATTTCCCTACTCATGACGACCCTCCAAACTTCTTATTCCATGAGATTATTCTATATAATCTCTGTGTTCCACACATCACAGCTTCAAGATCCCTGGATTACCTGAACCATCCCATTTTTCTGCTCCAAAAATCTTTGGTTATATGTTAAATTCTTTCAGTTTTCACTTAGAGTTAGGAAATGTGGATAGACACGCTTTCTGATGATGGCGTGTTCAAAGTGACATGTCCTTGTCTCTCTCATGCTCCCGGTACTCTGAACAATTTTCATCTGCTAATTAAGTGATCACAATCAGGTAATGGAATCTTGAAGGGATATGTTTGCAGTCTGTGGGAATAATTTCTTGATGTTGTCTATAGTAAAAATTCTGGTTCCTGTCTACTTCATTGCAAGGCATGTATTTAGGAGATGCTATGGTAAAGTGTAGAAAAGGCCAAAAAAGTTCAAGATGACCCTGCCCTCAGGGGGCCAATAGTCTTAGTGGAAGGATAGTGGGAAACATCTGTTGTTGGGATCCTGGAAAACTGTTCCTTCCCCATCTTGTGTGGTTTCAGTGGACATGTAAAGCACAGTGGCCAGTCTACATGGGCACTTGGCTTGGGTCTGCCCAAATGTGGTATCGCAGGCATATGCCCCAGTGATTGTTCCAGGGAGCTGATGCATTTCTTAAGAAGGGTCGAGCAGAATCCTTCCATGAGATCTGGTATATGAAGAGAGAAGATTTGATTTATACAGCTGTGGGTTTGGGGTTTCAGAGCCTACTTATGGAAGAAGAGCGTGAGGCCAAAACCCAAAGATAATTGGAGATAAACAGAATTGGGAGATGGAAGAGAAGGAGATGGGGGAGAGAGAGCAAGAAGCGGTATATGCCTCGATCCAGATTTGCCCGACGTTCTCTCTATCTTTGGAATGCCTAGTTGTTAATAGATAAGCCAATTAATTCCCTTTGTAGTTGGAGCTAGTTTGATTTGTGTTTGTGTCATCTTTAACCAAGGAGTCTTGAATTATCAACACAAGAAACCAATGAAGAACACAAAAGCAACCAGAAAGCACTATGTACTTACAAAGATCCCTCTCTTTTGCTTTGCTTTCATGTTAGATGGAAGCATCTCAGCATGCTAAACATACATTCACTAAACACTAGGCTAGCCATATCTGGGGATAGAGAAATTCCTGAGACAGGCACCTGCTCCACTGCAAAGAGTCCCCAGGCACCTGATGTCCTGGTCTCTTAGAAAACTGTTAGGATTGTTGTGCTCATTCTTTTTCTGTAAGTCTATTCTACATTCTCACATCTTCTATTTCAACCTGGTTTCTCTCACATGATACTTTTCAGTCCCCTGCCCCAGTATTATTTCTTTTCATGTATGTCGCAGACCATATTTATTTTTCCAAACTAAATAACTATTAGTAATATTACACTCAGATTTTTTCCCTATCTTCTTACTAATTCATTAGGTTTTTCTTTTACTCCTTAAATGACACTTGGTTGGCTTTGGAGATATTTCAGCTTCTTTATATGTCTCCCATTATGGCAAAGAGATATGATTTCTGGAGCAAATTTCCTGTACTATCCCAAGAATAGGTATTAGTATTGTTTCAAGAGGTGTCTTCTATCTGAACCTTGGTTACCAGGGTCTTGGAAGTTTTTCTTCTGATACGTAGAGAAGGTCTGCTCTAATGTACACAGGCTAAACTTTTTAAATACAAGAAAATGTCCTAACATTGTTTCCATAGTGAGTTGCCTTTGGTTCTTCCTACCAAAGGATAGATACCACATGGCTTCTTGGCTGTGTGTCCCTGCACTGGGAATGCCTCAGAGGCTCGTTTTATGAAGATAAGGCTGTGGCTAGAGGCAGGCCTTGTTTTAAACATGCTCCATATCTTAAGTTGGTTTCTATTGGGAGCATCAATTTTCAAGTTGATAAATGAAAGCTAGAAATGCAACACAAGTTTGAGGAAAAGGGCTTTATGCCTAGTAACTGTGAGGAGCCAGCAGCTTAGGATGAGTAGATGGGGAAGAAGGTGAGGTCTGGTACGGGTCATGAGTAGACTCTGACATACTCAGCTGGGAAGAGGTTAGCCAGTGTACTCTTTTTTTGAATCAGAAATGGAATGAATCCTTGAGAACATGTTTTCTACGTAAGTGAATGTGTGTATGGACATGTAAATGTACTTTTATATTTGTATACACATATATTGGCCTAAGGTTATGGAAAACAACACCCAAAGGATGTCATGACAATAACATTAGAAGCAGAAGTCTGTGGAGGAAGCTAAGGAAACTTGCAGAACAATCTTTAGGAGTGTTGTTTCCCCAGTCAGAACACCTTACCTCATTGATCTTGCATCTTGATTTCATTGCATCCACATCAAACAAAACAAAAACCTCAGTTCTTAGTGATACCACCACAACCCTTTGATTTATCCAGAATACATGCACACGAGTCTCAGAAAATCAATACCAATCCTACTACAAATAAGGTAATTACTATAAACAGTTTAGACTTTTTCTCCAAATTGCTATGTTTTTAAATAAAATCACTAGGAATAGCACTTCTGTGAGTACTTATAACACCAGCTGGATATGAAATTAAGTTTATTTGTTTTATTTTACTTTCAATTTATAGAGATTGCTGTTTTAGATTTAATTTTGTATTATAATTATGTAGAATATTTATATGATTTCAAAGTAAATCTATAAAACAAGTATATTCAAAGTAGTCTAATTTCTGTCTCTCTTTGCTATACCCTGTTTCTTCCTCCCCCAAATTTTTAAGTTTCTTATTCTTTTTAAATATAAACAAACATAAGATATACATAAGATTATATATATGTGTTTGTATCCATACATCCACATAAGCACACACACATATTTGTGTCCCATTCTTTCTTAGATAAGTAGTGTATACTCTATACATTTTTCTCCAATGCTCTTTTTTCCTTGGCAAAATACCCTGGAGAGCATTCAATTGCACTTTCTAGAGATATTTCTCTTTTTTTTACAGTTTCATAGTCCTCCATAGTTGGGATGGAGTACTATGAAATTCCATCCTCTATTTTCACTCCATCCTCTATTTGTAAACATTTTGATAATTTCTAGTCTTTTGTTATTATAAATAATGCTGCAGTGAATAGCTTTGTGCAAACATATTTTTTATCTTTGCCAGTATGTCTTTTGGATAGATTCCCAGAAGAGGAATTCTATGTCAAAGGATAAATGTGTATCTAATTTTGCTAGATATTGACAAACTCCCATCTATAGCGTTTATACATGTCAGTTTGTATTTACATCAGAACTATATGAGAATTTCTGTTTCCCCAAGACTGCCCAATATTCTGTGTCATTGTACTTACAGATTTTCCTGTCACATAGGTGAGGAATGCTATCTTAGTATTCTTTTATTTTGCATTTCTCTTATTACAGGCAAATTCCAGTATATTTTTATATGGTTAAGATCCATTTGCATTTCTTTATTGGACTGATCAGTTCATATTTCTGACTCATTTTTCTGTACGATTGTTGACCCTTTTTTTCTAATTTTTCAAGCTCTCGATGTATTGGAGACTTTTGTCTCTAGTACAACTTACAAATATGTTTTCCCAGTTTATTTTTGGAATCTTTATCACACAGATCTGCGGCACAATCACAGATATCCATCTTTTCTCTTATTGCCTCTGGATTTTAAATCATTGTTAGAAAAGTTTTCCCCATTCCTAGGTTATTGAGATAACATATTACTATGTTTTCTTTCAGTCCTTATTTTCAGTTTTTATAGTTAAATATTTGATCCATTTGGAATTTATCCTGGTTTAAAGTGTAAGGAATGGATCTGATTTTACCTATCTTCATGTGACTATGGGCTTGTCCCAGCAGTGCCTATCATAACTCCATTTTCCCTGCAGTGATTTAAGGATGCCATATTTATCATATACTATTCTACATTCAATTGGGTTTATCTTCTGTTTGTTTTATAACCATACAGGAGACTTAGTTGTGCCTATTTTTAAAGAGTGAAGAAACTTCCTCAAAAGCCCCATCTAACAGACTTTCCCTTACTTTCCTTATTGGTTGAAATTGGGTCGCATGCCTTTCCTAAACTACTCCCTGGCAAAGGGACTGGGATTCTACTACTGGCTCAATGAAACCCATGGCTCTGGGGAATGGGTGGATTACCTGGACTAAATCTAGGGTAGGAATGTGAGAGAGGTGGTGGGAGGGGGAGGTTGGGAGGCATGTCACGTAACAATGCATTTGTGATCATTTTTGGACCATAAGCTCCTCCAGATCACAGAGTTTTTTTGCTTTGTTTTGTTTTGTTTTTTTTTTAATTGAGACAGAGTCTCAATTGTTGCCCTGGCTAGAGTGAGTGCCGTGGCATTAGCCTAGCTCACAGCAACCTCAAACTCCTGGACTCAAGAGATCCTCCTGCCTCAGCCTCCAGAGTAGCTGGGACTACAGGTATGTACCTCCATGCCCGGCTAATTTTTTCTATATATTTTTAGTTGTCCAGCTAATTTCTTTCTATTTTTAGTAGAGACGGGGTCTCACTCTTGCTCAGGCTGGTCTTGAACTCCTGAGCTCAAACAATCCGCCCACCTCGGCCTCCCAGAGTGCTAGGATTACAGGCGTGAGCCACCGTGCCCGGCCCGGATCACAGAGTTTTAATGCATCTTCTCCTCCCTAGCCACTAGCACAGTGTCTAGACACATTACAGGTGTACAAAAACTTGCTGAAGAACACTGGGTTGGCTTTATAACTAGTAATTGTGGCTATATAATAAACCAAGGTGTTGGTTTTTCACTATTTAACTATAGTATGGCTGAAATAACATATTAAAAATATATTAATCACTAGTTTCATAAGGCCTAAATAAGTTGGGTAAATGTTTTAGCACTTGTTTTGTAAGTCCTATTTTGGCTTTTGAATGCTCTATATAGAGTACCTTTATTCTGAGAATTTCAATGTATTTGAAAAACATTCTTTCTCTCTGACTTGAAGTAGATAGAAAGCAGTAGATTGTACATTTCCTTAAAAGCAAAATCAGTGTGTTCTCTGTCACCCCAATGCCACCTGGCTCTGTACCTGAAATATTACGGACGTTCTCTTAATATTTATCAAATGAATACATGAATTATATCTCCATTTTACAGCTAGTCATGGAAACTTACAGTTAAATGGCTCTCTAATGTCATTCAGCTAAAAAAAAAAAAAAAACAAAAAGAAAAAAAGCTCTAAAACTTTTGCCCACACAGAAATCCATTGCCTGCCCTAGTGATTATATTCTTTTATAAAAAACACAGACTCATACTAGTGAAGAAGGCAAGCTTTTGTGGCAAATAATAACCAATACTTTGAAAAGAAGATTATTTCTTAGCAGAGATTGAAAATACATATGTCATATATAAAAGAATAAGTTGATTCTTAACACATGACTAATACAGAAAAGGAGCTAAATATAATTTTAAAATACCACATTGACCTTTGTCTTAATTTCTCTTCTCATAATGTGGGCATTTAGGGTTTTAAATTTCTCAAATATCCTAAAAAAGTTTGAATTTTATACAGTGCTTAAAAGTCAACATCTAATTTCCGAAGATGAGTTTACAGTTTGGGGCAGGTGATTTCAGAAGACACATTGCTCACCTCAGACTTGGCAAAGGATTAAGAAAATTTGTCAAGTTCTGAAAGCCTGTATCTTTTAATAAGCTTCTCCAATAAAAAATGTGATTAAAATGTTTCATAAGGTTAGAGTTTTGCCCGTGGCAGTTTGAATTTCCTCAGCTTAACACATCATAAGTATGACATGTCACACTTGCCTTTGTCAGCAATTCTGGCACACAGATTAAGTGCAAACACTTTTAAAATGACAGATTAAAATGTATCCCAATACTAGAAGAACCACTGGTAATATGGCATAGGTAAAACAGTTCTAATAAAAACATTACGGCCAAGTACTCACCGGATCCGGTTGGTGGCCTCAGTGTTTGTTGGACATTTACACTCTTGTCTAATGTAGTTTGCCCTTATCACTGCCTCACCGTCCCCAGGGTGAGGTGGTGCATGCCTGTAATCGCAGCACTTTGGGAGGCTGAGGAAGGAGAATCACTTGAGGCCAGGAGTTCAAGGCTTCAGTGAGCTATGACTGTGCCTTTGCACTCCAGCCTGGGTGACATAGCGAGACTCTGTCTCTAAAATAAATAAATAAATTCCACACAGAAAATTTAAAATTTGTCTGCAAAAAAAAATGTGGCCTCTGTTCTAAGAGGACATTATCCCTACCATATCCTTAGCAACCAGTATCTTGAGTTTTTTTATTTCGTATGCCTATACATTTTTTTTTTTACATGTTCTCAAGGCAGCGCCCAAAAATGTTATATCAAAAGACTTTTTAGTAGGGATGGGGACATTGAGGAGAACTTACATATGCGTTCCATAGCTTTTTGACTTTTTCTAAAATGTCATATGGTTATATTGACTTTTTCCATTCTCCTTTTTTTTTTGGATATTTATTGGTAGAGACACATACGCACACACTCTCCCTAGTTGTCTAACGTACTCAAACTAACACTTCGGTGGGTGAGGAAGTAAATCTGGCCTTCCTAGGTGTGTTCCGAGATTTTTTAAAAAATGGTTTCTCATTTTTCCCATGTCGCTAAAGTTCGTAGCCCACTAATTGTGTGTGTGTAGGCATACGTGTTTTTTGGTATACACAGATATTCTTTTGAGGTGAGCCTCATGGGGGGGAATCTATTCTTCCTCTTAACTGAGGTAGGAGTTTCAGTGAAATAATGAAAATATAGGTGAAATTAAGCTAGAAAAGTAATTGCCACCGAAGTGAACAGTAAAAGGTACAATTGACTCCAAATTAAATTAACAAAAATATATGGCGTGAGGATTTTTAAAGGGCAACTTCTTTTTATTATTACACGTACGTACACACACACATTCGGGAAAGCACTCTATTGAAACTTAGGCCATCCACTTAGAAATGCTTACTGAGTTGCTATTTTCCTTAAACATGATAATTTAATGGTAGAACTGCCTACCTGTTCTGCATTCTTTTCAAGAATTATGCTAATCATGCAAGGGGACCTGCATTGCATGATTGATAAATTCATCTTTCTGCAGCCCTTGCCTCTTTTGTGCCTCAGAGAGCTTAGTTATAATGGATTAGGTTTAATTCTTATAGTGTTGTGTTGTTTTCCTGGCATGTTAAGTCAAAACAAAAGAAAAAAGATTGTGCTTTTGGCAATAAATCATGGCCTGCTGGGAAAGTCAACATTTACCCACATTTGCCAGGTGGCCATTAAGAAACTCCAATAACTATGGAGTCTGAAGGAGCTCCTTTACCTCTGAAGCTTAGACACACAGGACTTACCTAGGCCATTTTGGATTATGGCTTTTGTATGGTAAGCTCTAGATCTTGGAAGCAAGAATAGAGAAATTTTGTGCCCTCTTGATTTTAACAACAGCAAGAAAAAGAAATCCAAATTATCGAAGAATTATTCACTTGGACTCATTTTTAAGTATTACTTTAAAGATATAAAATAAGTTTTAAAAATATAATTTCACCAAATATATATCAGTGTGATCACAAAATAAATGTATACACATATTTATCCATATATGTAAATATATTTATATATGTTTGTCAATTTTTGGTCCTTTGTCTCCCTGTTCCACTTGGTACTACCTATCCCATTCTCATTCCCATCACTCACTCCGCAATCTGTCCCACCTCTTCCTGGCTCACTAGGTAATCCTACTCGGATAACAATCTCCTTTTGAACTTCCCAGCTCCTGTGCTCAAATATTACTATCTAGGTGGTCGTATCCTTCAGCTGGTCACTTTTGCCTGTGAACAACTTTGATCTTTTAACCTAGTGTTAGATAAAAGTTATTATTTTATATTTGTGCCAAGCTGCAAAAGCACTTGAGAAGTCTAGGGCTGTGATTATGCTTCCATATTTTCAACATGCTAATGTATTAATGCATACATGTCTGTATATCTGGAGGAATCCTTTTAGTCATTGTTTTACAACAATGGAATGTTACTCATTCTTTTCTGTTGAATAATTATTTGTGGAAGTGCCTTCAACAAAGGCCACTCTATAATTCTAATTCATTTTTTCGAGTGGCTATAACATAATTTTGCAACTCTTCGCTGGTTGGTGAGAGTTTTATTTGTGTCCAGTTTGTTTTGTCTTATCACTATAAGAAAAACTTATGTAATTTATTCATTGATTACAAAATATTAAGGGGGTACAAATATTTTGTCAAATGGATAGTTCTTGTAATGCTTGAGTCAGGGCTATTAGTGTGCCTATCACCTAAATAGTGTTCATTGTACCCATTAGGTAGTTTTTTGCCTCTCCCCTTCTACCCCCTCCCACCTACTTGATTTTCCATGACTTTTACTTCTCTTTGTGCCCATGTGTGCTGACCAGTTCCAATTTATTAGAGAGTACACATGGTGCTTGTTTTTTCCATTCTTTAGATATTTCACTTTTAAAATAATGGTTTTCAGTTCCATCCATATTAGTGCAAAAGATATTAATGCATTTTGTGTGGTTGAGTAGTACTCCATAGTATACGTATACTGCATTTTGTTAATCCACTCATTAATTGATGGATACTTGAGTTGATTCCACATCTTTGTAATTGTGAATTGTGCTGCAATAAACATTTGACTACAGGTATATTTTTGATAAAATGACTTCTTTTCCCTTGGGTAGAAACCCAGTAGTGGGACAGCTGGATTGAACAGTAGTTCTACCTTTAGTACTTTGAGAAATCTCCGTACTGCTTTCCATAGAGGTTGTATTAATTCAAAGTCCCCTCAGCAGTGTATAAGGATTCCTTTCTCTCTGCATAAGCACTAGAATCTATTGTTTTTTGACTTTTTAATAAAAGCCACTCTGACAGGGATAAGGTGATATCTCATTGTGGTTTTAATTTGCATTGACCTGATGATTAGTGATATTGAGCATTTATTCATATGTTTCTTGATCATTTGTTTATCTTCTTTTGAAAAACCTCTGTTCATGTCTTTTGACTATTTTTTAATGCTTTTTTTCTTGCTGATTTGAGTTCTTTGTAGATTCTAGATATTATCCCTTTATTGGATGTATAGTTTGCACTTATTTTCTCCCATTTTTTAAGTTGTCTGTTTGCTCTTCTGAGTATTTCCTTTGCTGTGTAGAGAAGCTCTTTAATTTAATCAAATCTGATTTCTTTATTTTTGTTGTTGCTGTCAATTCCTTTGGGGTCTTAGTCATAAATTCTTTGCCTAGGCCAATATCTAGAAGAGTTTTTCCAATATTTTATTGTAGAATTTTTATGGTTTTGTGACTTACATTTAAGTCTTTTATCCATCTTGAATTAATTTTTTTATATGGTGAAAGATAGGGATCCTATTTCATTCTTCTACATGTGGCTATCCAATTTTCCCAGCACCATTTATTGAATAGGGCTTTTTGTTTTCCGCAGCGTATGTTATCTTCTCTGTCAAAGATCAGTTGGTTGTAGGTAGTAGGTTTCATATCTGGGTTCTCTGTTCTGTTCCACTGGTCTATGTCTCTGTTGTTGTGCCAATACCATGCTGTTTTGGTTGCTATAGCCTTGTAGTATAGTTTAAAATCTGATAATGTGATGCCTCCAGATTTTTTTTTTTTTTTTGCTTAAGATTGCTTTGGCTATTAAGGATCTTTTCTGGTTCCAAATTAAGCATAGAATTATTTTTTCTAGATCTGTAAAGTATGACATTAGTATTTTGATGGGAAATGCACTGAATATGTAAATCACTTTGGGCAGTAGGGACATTTTAACAATGTTGATTCTACCAATCTACGTGCATTATTTGTTTTTCCATTTATTTGTGTCATCTGCGATTTCTTTACTCAGTGTTTTGTAGTTTTCCTTGTA
Source organism: Indri indri (assembly GCA_004363605.1). NCBI lineage: Eukaryota > Metazoa > Chordata > Mammalia > Primates > Indriidae > Indri > Indri indri. Next base: position 658,654 of record RJWJ010000013.1, on the reverse strand, counting down.
GAGATCTTTCACCTCCTTGGTTAAGTATTTTCCTAGGTATTTTATTTTCTTTGTAGCTATTGTGAAAGGTATTGAGTCTTTGATTGACTCTCAGCTTGACTGTTATTGGTATAGACAACTACTACTGATTTGTGTACATTGATTTTCTAACCTGGGACTTTCCTAAATTTATATGTCAATTCCAGAGGTCTCTTGGGAGAGTCTTTGGGGTTTTCTAAATATAAGATCATATTGTCAGTAAAAAGCAATAATTTGACCTCTTTACTGACTTGAATACCCTTTATTTCTTTCTCTGATAGCTCTGGCTAGGACTTCCAGCACTATGTTAAATAGAAATGGTGACAGTAGGCACCCTTGTTTTGATTCTTTTCATAGGGGGAATGGTTTTGGCTTTTCCCCATTTAGTGTGATGTTGGCTGTGTGTTTGTCATATATGGCTTTTTATAATTTTGAGATATGCCGCCTCTATGCCTAGTTTGTAGAGGGTTTTTATCATGAAAGGGTGTTGAATTTTATTAAATGCTTTTACTACATCTATTGAAATGATCATATAATCATTGTTTTTACTATTCATGTGGTGAATCACATTTATTTATTTACCATATATTGAACCATCCATGAATCCCTGGGATAAAGCCAACATGGTCATGGTGGATGTGCTATTGAATTTGGTTTGCTAGTATTTTATTGAGGATTTTTGCATCTATATTCATAAGGCATATTGGTCCATAGTTTTCTTCTTTTGTTGTGTCCTTTCCTTGCTTTGGTATCAAGGTGGTACTGGCTTCACAGAATGAGTTGAGGAGGATTCCCTCCATCTTGATGTTATGGAACAATTTCTGTAATAAGAATACCAGCTCTTCTTTGTAGGTCTGGTAGAATTCAGCTGTCAATCTATCTGGTGCACAGGGGTTTTTTGTTGTTGTTGTTGTTGGATGATTTTTCTATTACTGCTTTGATATTGCTGCTCATTATTGGCCTGGTCAGGAGTTTTATTTCTTCCTGAATGAGTTCTGGGAGGTTGTGTGTTGCCAGGAATTTGTTCATTTCCTCTAAGTTTTCAAGTTTATGTACATAGAGATTTTCATAGTATTCACGGATGATGTTTTGTATTTCTGTGGTATCAATTGTAATATCTCCTTTTTCATTTCTGATTGAGCTTATTGTGGTCCTTTCTCTTCTCTTCCTGGTTAATCTAGCAAGAGGTCTATCAGTTTTATTTTTTCAAAGAATTAGTTTTTTTTTTTTTTGATCCGTTGTATTTTTTTTGTTTTCCATTTCATTTAGTTCTGCTGTGACCTTTGTTAATTATTTTCTTCTGCTGGCCTTGGGCTTAGTTTGTTCTTCTCTTTTTAGTTTCTTGATATGTGACAGTAGGTTGTTAATTTGTGATCTTTTTGTCATTTTGATGTGAGCATATAAGGCTACAAATTTTCCCCTTAGCAATGCTTTTGCTGAAGTCCAGTGTTTATTTATTTATTTTCCACTTTGATGATTTGTCCAGCTCTGACAGTGGGGCATTGAAGTCCCCTGCAATTGTGATGCTACTATTTATTACTTTGCTTAGCAGAATTTACTTTATGTATCTGGAAGTTCCTGTGTAGGTACATATATATTTAGGATTGTTATGTCTCCCTGTTAAATTGCACCCTATACTGTTATATAATGAGCATCTTTGTCTTTCTTTACCATTGTTGATATAAAGTCAATTTTATCTAATATGAGAACGGCTATACCTGCTTCTTTTGGTTTTCATTTGCATTGAATTTTTTTTTTTCCATCCTTTCATGTTGAGTCTCTTTGCTTCCTTGTGGTTTAGATGTGTTTACTAGAGACAGAAGATGCTTGGGTGGTGTTTTTTCATCTATTCAGCCAGCTTATGTCTTTTCGAGTGGACCATTCAGACTGTTACATTGAGTGATAGAATTGATACGTGGGATGTTGTTCTGTTCATCGGGTTGGGTAGTACCTTATTGGTTTGTTTTCCATCTTGTGCTATTATTTTATGTAAGGAGTAAGTTTTATGTGTTTTGTGTGTTTTTTTATTTTATTATTTTTTTATTTTTTTGGTGATTTCATGCTGGTGCATATCTGTTGTGCCAATTCATGTATAATGCAGTTCTGAGTATTTCTTGCATGGCTGGTCTTTTCATGACAAATTCCCTCAGTGTTTGCTTGTATGGAAAAACTTAATTTCTCCATCAGTTGTGAAACTAATTTGGCAATATAAAAACAATTCTAGGCTGGCAGTTGTTCTGTTTAGGAAGATTGAAGATGGGACCCCAATCCCTATTGGCTTGTAAGAAGTCTGCAGTTAGCCTGATGGGTTTTCCTTTGTACATTAGTTGCCACTTCATCTTGCTGCTTAGCCAATTTTCTTCATTTTGACTTTGGCCAGGTTGATTACTATGTGTTTTGGAGATTGCATTTGTGCTATGAATCTTCCTGGTATTCAATGACCGGCTTGTATCTCTGACAATGCCAGGGAAGTTTTCCTCAGTAATTCCCACAAATAGATTTTTCATGCTTTTGGCTCTTTCTTCTTCTCCCTCAGGGATACTTATAATTTGTACTTTAGTTCATGTCACATTATCCCACATGTATCTCAGTGATTGCTTTTTCTTTTTTATTCTCTTCTCTGCCTCTTTGAATGACTCCATTAGCTCAATAGCCTTGTCTTCAAGCTCTGAGATTCCTTCTTCTCCTTGGTTTACTCTGTTATTGAAGCATTCTGCTGTGTTTTGAAATTCCCTAAATTAGTCATTTCTTTAAGTTCTATGATATCCTTTCTTTTGTCTAGGTCTTTAGTGACTTTTTCATTATTTCTCGAATATTTTTCAGCTACTTTTGTTTGTTTTCAACATTCTCTTCAATTCCATTCATCTTATTTGCCATTCATATTCTGAATTCCATTTCTGTTGTTTTGGCAATTTCCTTGTGGTTGTATTCCACAACTGTAGTTCCATCATGATCTCTTGGGTGTGCCGAAGTATTTTTGCTTTTTGATGTTGCCAGGGTTCCGTTGCTGTTTTCTTGTTATTTGAATCCTCTTTTCTTGGCTCTGGGATAATAGGTTTGTAGGATATATGATCTCCTTTGCTGGGAATTCTCCTGCTTAATTAGAAAAAGCGGAGGTCCCTAGATAGTCCTTTTTTCCTACTCTGAAATATTGACACAGAAGGGTAGGGACATGTGCACTAAAAGCCAGTAGTGTAGCTCTTCTGTTTTGTCTTATTCACTTGTGATTGCCACATTTAAAGCCAGTGTGGGATGATCCTTGCGCATGTTGGTGGGTTGTTCCCCAATTTATTTTTGGAACTTTGAGTTGGGAGCTGGATGTGTCCATCTCCATGAAGCTGTTGTTGTGGGGGATTGGTCTGCCTGGGGTCACCCCATGGAGGTGACAGTGGCAGCTGGGTGAGTCTTTCTAGACAGTGGTCATGTGTGACTGGGCTGTGGGCATATGCTCAAAGTCCAGGTGTAATGGTTGCTCAAGGCTGGGGTCCCTGTTGTGCCATTGGACCTTGGGGTGGTTCCACCAGTCCAGCAGCAGTGGCGGAGACTCAGGAGTGGGGTTGTGGGGCCCAGGCACAACTCTGGAATCTTGTGGGTGATGTTGCAGGCCCAACATGGGCTCTGGACCCACAGGGTTAGAGCCTCATGCTTGGGTGCAGCAAGTGCCTCAAAGCTGGATCTGGGCATTATGGGGGCAGAGCCACATCAATGGGGGTCCATTCCTCTAGCACAGAGACTACTGATGCATAGTTGTGCAGTCAGAGATTTGTCACATTGGCCCAGGGACCATGGAGATGGGCCAAGGCTGCTGACCAGCCAAGGTTCTGCCCAACCCTGCAACTGAGGTCCTGCTGAGGTAGTTGCCCAAGGCTTCCCAGCTGGTGCATGTCATGTCTGAGGCTCCTCATCTGAGATCCCATTTGGGAGGGAGGGGTGTTCAGCTCCCATGACATGGCATAGGGGAGCATCTGTCCTGTCTGTTCCCTTCCTGGCCTGGTAGTCATGATGCAAAGGCTACTGCTGGAAAGCTGAGTCATGAGCAGACCTGGCATCATGCACCTGACTGTTCATGATGGCATCAGCTGCAGAGACCTGAGATTTGCTGTCACCACATCTCTGCTGTGCCTATTCTCCAGTGCACTCTCTCTGCTCAGACTCTGAGCAGCTCCCAATTCATCCAGAGGTCTGTAGTGGTTGACGGTGTCCCTTCACAGCTGGAGCCACCTGCAACTTTTACTCCTCTCCTCAAAGAGGGCACCCCTGAGAGCCACTTCTGCTCTGCTATCTTCCCTTCTCCCCAGCACTGTCAATTATATTGGGATACCAAGCTTAATTTCTGAGAGGATAGGTGGTGCTTTGGAGTAGGTATCAGCCATGCCCTGTTTGATTGAGTCAGTAGGTGCTATAAAGGCCTGTACAAGTTGTTCTGTCTGTCAGAAGTTGGTGCCTGCAGGAAAGAGCCAGATATATTGTTGTTCTTCGGGGCCTGTGACTGGCTCTAGCCCCTCAGGAGAAGCACTAGAATGCCCCAGGCAGTGGGAGGGTCCCTGGAGCTCCCAGAGGATTCCTTGTTTTCCAAGGAGAGGTGTGTGGAAGAGCTAGGCTGGGTGGGGCTCACATGAGCCTGCCTTCAGGCTCTGCAGAAGTAGGCCCTAGAATTGTCTCAGCAGGGATCCAAGGCCAACTGCCAGCCTGCTGGGGAAGGGGCCACTGGGAAGGGGCTGAAACAGCCTCACCAATCTGGAAACCCTGCTTTTGTGAGAGGAGCTGTCTGGGATTCACAGACTGGCTGTTGGGAGTGTGTTTTGCTCTTTTCCCTCTTCCCCATGCCATACGTCTCCTTTGTCTGGTGGCAAATGGAAGTCTGAATGCACTGAGCTCACCAGGAATGGCACCATGGGTTGGTAACTTTCTTGCCTGAAGTCCCACCCCAGTCTAAAAGCGCAGCTTTTCTATGGGCAGTGGGATGTTCCACCTGTGTGCTGCAGCTGGGACCCACACTGCACTCTCCTGTCAGTTCTGCCCATGTGGGCTCCCTTGCCTCCCACATTTAGTTCTCAAATCTCCCTTCTGTGTCCCCAGGTAATCTGATTGAGTCCTGGAGGACAGGATCGGGGCTGTATGCCTTTCTCCAGGACCCCCAAGTTGAATCCCTGACCATGCCAGGGAGAAGTATGCTATTCCTGAATTTTCCATGGAGTACCGAAGCAGGTTTGATGCCCCTCTGCTTCAGGGTAAGCCCTTTCCTGGGGAGTGCCACTGGGTGGCTCTACAGAATGCCAGCAGGCTAAGATCTCTCAGACCAAGCACCCCTAGGTCCACTGCAGGTCCTCAAGGGAAAAATTATGGACCCCACTCTCTCTGGAAACCTCAGTGTTGTGGGCACACCAACAGTGGGGAGACAGCTGGTTTTCAGAATATTGGCTCAATCATCCCTCTTGGCTACAATGGGGCAGGGCAGGAAAAGAATCTGAATGGAGGAGAGCCAGCACTCCAGCCCTCCTCAACCCTCTTCCTGGGAGGAAGCCTGCGTGGACCGTCCAAACTCTGGGATCTCGCAATACTCTTGGGCCTGCCGCAGTCTGGGTAAGTGTTGGGAACTGTCTCTGTGGGAGTCGAATGAATACTGAAGGGCTGGAGCTCCCTGGGGCAGACAAAGAAACACTGTATGTGGATAAGTAGTATGGCACCCACTGTCTCAGCTCCGGACCATGGCAACAGGGGTGACCCTGAAGGGGCTGGACGCCTGATGCTTTCTCTTCAAGAATCTCCCAGTTCAGCAGTGATAACAGCCCTTGGGCTCATGCAGGTAAAACTCTCCAGCAGCTCGGACACCTGCTTATGACGGGAGGTGTGAGAGGAGGAATGAAACCCCCATCTAGCCTCTCTGCCTGGCTCAGAGCTTCTCTGGGTTTGATCTCTGCCAATATCTTTTTTATTCCTGTTCTACTCTGCAACTCCTCCCTCTGAAATCTCTGGTGGACTCTGGCTCTTTTCCCCCAAGCCACACATGAGCTGTGTTTTTGCCCCCTCTTCTTTATCTGAAACCTTCCTTCCCTCTGGGACAACCTGGCAACCAATGTCTCTAGTAAGCCATCTTCCCTCTACCTTGCCCTATAATTTGTTTTTAATTAGATAGATGGTCAGGCATAGAATTACTGGATTTAAGAAAATGTACTGTTTAACGTCTTGATAGATATTGCCAGATTGTATTTCAAAACACCTTGAAAATGACATTTTAATCTACCCCATATCAGAATACCCATTTCCCTAAATCCTCACATGGAGTAGTTATTTCTCCTTATTTTCATTTTTATTGTTAGCCCAGTAAGTCTAAATGACATCTCATTGTTTTGTCCATTTAAGATTTCCTGACTTCCGGTGAGTTTGAGCATCTTTTAATTCATGTTGGCATTCTATAATTGCTTTGCTTTTAAAATGCCTCTTCATTTCTTTGCCCATTTCTTTTAGTTTTTTTGGTCCCCTTCTTGTCTATTTGTAAGATTGCTTTACCTTTTTTCCATGTTGTCTCTGTCATCTCTGTTGTAATTCTTTTATAAACCAAAGGTTTTGATAGTTATTTGCTGTTCATACCAGTGTGTACATATATGTTTCTATATTTCTTGAAGATCAGTTCAAATGAGCAGACCTAGGTTAAACAGGTGATGGTCATAATATAGCTGCAGAGAGCTGTGCATCTAAAGACAAAAATACATCACTAAAATCTTAGTTGTCAGAGCTATTAGTTGGAAGAGAGAGCTTTCAATGATTGAAAACTCTTGGTGTGATGTGTGGGGACAGGGTTATCTCAGGTGCTTTAATTATTTTTTAAAAGAAATCATTTTTATATCCTGGAGGAGAATATTGGTGACTTATATTCCTTTCTTGAATTGAAGGATATTAATTTTGTTGTCATTGGCCTCCAAGTGGAGGTTTTTCCAAATTCTTGGTGATTGCTGGGAAAAGAATTTCAGGCCCCACCATGTAAGCCAAGCAGGTGACAACTTTTTATTGAAAGCAAAAGTACATTTCAGGAAAGAGAGTGAGCAGGCTTGAAAGAGAGCAGCTGTACTGGAAGGAAGTAGTTTTAGATCTTTTGTAGCTTTACTAACTGAGAAGAGGAATGTTCAAAGCCAAGAGGTTGGCTTTTACTAAGAATTTGGGTAGTAATTCCTACAATTGGGTTCCTTCCCATGTTTATACCTTATGTGTTTGTTTCAGAATTGTCATGATGATTTCAAGGGTGGAGAAATTATAAAACCACAACATAAACGACATTATAATTAGCCAAATTTCCTGTAAGGTGACAGACATAGCTTCACAAGCCAGTTGAAGCTGGTTCTTGCCTGCGGTTCTCAGCCCATTTTGTTTAAGATTGTTTACTTTAACTCCTGCACCCAGTCTTCAAGCCCCTGTGGTCAGCCCTGTCTCCTAGTTCCCTACTCTGACATTGTGACAATCTTTTTTTTTTTGACAGAAAGCTGTTCAGTGATGATAATCTCTTCATTACACAATGCCTGAACTTTTCCAGTTACTTTTTGAATCTCACTTTTCAATATATGTTAAGTGTATGGGTTTCTTTACTATTTGGGGGTTATCATTTTTTTTTAACTTTGTCTTTTGAAATAAATCAAGATTCACAGAATTTGCAAAAAGTGTACCAGGAAATCCCATGCACACTCCATGTGGCCCCCCTATGTTAGGATTTTGCATAACTTGAATAACTGTAGTATGATATCAAAACTGAGAAATTGGTATTGGTATAGTCCACAGAGCTTATTCAGATTTCACCAATTTTACAGTTACTCATCTGTGCATGTGCATGTGTGTGTAGTTCTTTTGGGGCTGTTTTTTTTTTTTTTTTTTTTTTTTTTTTTTTTTTTTTTTTTTTTTTTTTTTCTTTTTTTTTTGAACTCTAGTACATGAAACAAATTCTATCACTCAAATTCTAAGCTCCGCATTCATAAATGAAAGTAGATAAAACTAAGCTCTTGGAAAAAGTGTGGCGTTGGAGTGGTTTTCCGACTGATGCTATGAAGTGCCACTCTGTGTGTAACCTTAAAAAAAATCTATAAAGATGCCTCAGGTTGTTATGGCTCCACATAGCCTGCATGAAGGCAGAGCATACATAAAACGTCCTCTTAGGATGCCACAGAGTTGGCCTTGTGATGAGAAATGGAGCTCAGCACTTCTACATTGGCTAGTAGGGACTGTCTCTTATTTAAGGAAAAATAAAGAATGAGAGTTGTGGGAAGATATGTTCTCCTGACTACAGTGACACCTGCTGAGATTGTTTGGATTGTAATTTTAGAGCAGCCTTTTCCAGAATTAATTACATATCCTCAATCAGGGAACCATAGGTACTCTTTACCAGTAATGTCTTATGTACAACTGTGAACAAGGAAATTAGTGCCAACTAGCGTCTGACCACACGCCGAGACAAACAATGTGTGCTTGGGCAGCAGCACCGCCCTTCTCCTTACAAATTGTCTTAGAGGCTCTCTAGAGGGACTTTAAAGGAGTCAGAAAAAGTGAAGGGAGTGTTGCTGGTCCCTTGTTGGTAATGCAGCCTCTAAATACTGTCATATTAATAGCATCCATCGACTTCAGGCTATAAGAAACAGAAATTTGCTGTAGTAGGTCATTGGTCCAATTTCTTCCTTTTTCTTGTAAGTAAACATGACCCAGAAAAGTGAAGTGATATGCTTGAATGGCACAAAGATAGTGACAAAGTCTTGACTAAAATTCAGGGGATTTTCCTCTGAAAAGGTGCCCTCTCTACTATAATACTATAATACTCTGCTCATCTTTATGGATTGAATTAATGGATTAAAAAGTCATAACAGTCTACAAAATCTCCCAGCTTATTTTTCTCCTCTCTGATACGTCAGTCCTGGGACAGGCAGTTATCTCTTCTGATGAACAACTGACTGGTAAGAGTGGTATTGATGGCTCTAATGCCTATGCTAGGCTAATGTGACAAAATCCATTCGAGGAGTTCTAAAGCATTCTGTTTTTCTTCCCTTGAGACTCCAAAAGAGGTTTAATTGGAGCACAGTTAGGGTTTTGATGAAAATTTGGACAATCTCCTGATCCAATGTACTCTGGACCAAATCAGCTATTCATTAGGATTAACTGTTTAAAAAAATGGACTATTTCAAATATATACGAAAGTTCAGTGACCAGTATAATAAATTCCTATGTTGACCATGATATTAGGTACTATAATAGGTGGTTAAATATTGGTTCTAAAAGAAATATATATATATATATATACACATATATATATGTATATGTATGTATAAATACTTCTGCTTACTTATAGATGGCTCTTCCATTTTGGGGGGAGGAAGAGTTTTCAACGGGAGATGTTATTAAATGATTTTTTTTTTCTTCTGGTTGTTTGCCCAGTGTAGCATCTTTCTTCCTCTGTGTGGCCCCGGATGGCACTGTAAGATATTAGTGGTGTTGGTGGCTGCACTAAGAAATATAAATCCACAATGTTGAATTCAGAATAATGGTTGAAATCTCCTGTGGATGACCATGTAGGTTTTGTCTTATACCAGAGGAAGCCGTGTTTCCCAGCGGGAGACTGACTGCCTCTGTGCAGTGGGCATGCGTAGTGTTTGGAGTGACGGTGGTTAAATGGCTGAAGCAAAGGCAGAATCTGGGCTAGAGAGAAGAGTAAAGACCAAAACTTGGAGATTATAGTCTCTTTAAATTGGGCTGAGTATTGTCAACCCACATCGTTCCATTTTAAATTGGGCAAGTGTTTGTCTTCCCAGCTGAACTTTAATAAGCTCTTTTGGGAACATGGATCATTTTCTTCTTGCTACTTGTCTGTTTTTAATGCCTGGCAATAAACGTTGATGTTTGTTGAATGGATGAATGGATGGAAGGGTGGGTGGTTGGACAGAGGAGTAAAGAAACACATCTTAGGAAATAAAACTGAATCTGTAGTCTCAGCATCGTAGACATCGGTGTGTGATGTCAGAATGTTTCAAAGGCTGTCCCATTTCTAAGCAGATACCATTAAAAGCAGTGTTTCATTAAAATAGGTCATTCTGTTATTGCCTCAGTTCTCATTTTTGGAACCTAATTAAAAGTTCAATGTCAGTCTTTCTTTTAAAAAAAGAAAAAAAAAAAGGCAAGAAAAAAGGATTCTGACTCCAGACGAGACATACCAATGCTTTAATTTTATGTTGGCCTTAAAGTTCAAACCAAGGATGCCTGGTAGAGGTAAGATCTTGTTAGGAGAAGATCCTTTCCACATTTTAATTATTTAATTTACTTTTCCTGGTCCCATTTTATACAAAATTACATTCTCTAAAAGTAATTTTGGTAAAGTGTAGCAAAATTCCAGTGACAGATCCTAGAGAAGGATGAAGCTAAAAGCAGATTATGACACACTAGAAATTGTAGGGATCTGCTGAGTGTTGTCCACTAGAGCAGCAATCCCCATCCTTTTTGGTACCAGGGACTGGTTTCATGGAAGACAGTTTTTCCACAGATGGGGGCCGGTTGGGACACGGAGGGAGGTGGGGAGTCAGAGTTCAGGCAATGATGCCAGTGATGCGGAGTGGCTGTAAATACAGATGAAGCTTCACTTACTCGTGCAGAGCTCACCTCCCGTTGTGCACCCAAGTTTCATAGAAGACAGTTTTTCCATGGATGGGGTTGGGCATGTGGTAGAGCTCCACAGCCCGGTTCCTAATCGCTGCGGATCAGTAGTGGTCCCTGACCTGGAGTTGGGTCCTACAGCACTAGAGTGAGTCAAACATGATAGAACAGAATTGGTAGAATTCATGTACTTGTTAGGTGACTATCAAGTATTAGGCCCTAAAATACAGGAATGGATTTTAGATCTCATTCCTCCTTTTGCAGATGAGGATACAGAGAAGGGAAATTCCTTAGCCCAGTCCTGCTGGTAGCAGAACCCTCATTAGCACCTCAGGGAGTACTCACAATCCAGTATCTCTGTTTTGATTGTCTAAACCCAGTACTGTCCTCTGGATGGAGACACTATGTTCCTAATCCCTTCCCTGTGCCCAGATTTTACCTTGTCTGTGTTAAACATGGCCAGTTCTTTCTCTCATTGATTATTCCATGTTGTGTTCACTGTCATTGTCACCTCCTTCTGGATGTCACACAGTCTGTTAGTAAAGGCCTTAAAATGTTTATATAAGGATCAACAAGATGCTGAATAAAACCTTTGGGACAGTAAAAAAGTACTAGTATCCTTGACCCAAATGAATGCAGTGGAGTTATTGTATGTTGGCATATTTTTAGTCATCTACATCTGGCATCCCCTGTTCAAAATATGACAGTGACTCTCTCTACTCTTCCCCTAATGCAGGAGAGTTGTAGGTTACCTGCTCAGGATTTTCCTAGATTTCTTCTTAATCCTTGAATGTTTTTGTGTTTATATTTAAATAAAAATATTCCTAATATTCTTATAATTGACCCTGAATAGTCTGGAAATTCATATACTTCAGGCTAAAAACATAACAGAAACATAAAAAACTCGAAGGAATCCCGAAGGCCAGTTTTAGGAGAAACTATAAAATCGTGTGCCTTTTCTATCTTACTCTCCTGACATGAACTCTCTCCCTGCCACCCCTTCCCCTGCCCCAACTCAAAGCTGGAAACAGATGACATTTGGAACAGTCCCCTCTGAGGGCCCACAATTAAACAGCAGTAAAGTGAGATGGTAATCTTCCAACTCTGATAATTCCGAAGGTTCCCGGGTCCAGAACGTTTCCAACTGTTGGTCATGACTCGTTCATGGATTATAAATTCAATATAGTGTGTTTCGCCAAACTTAAAAAAAAAAAAAAAAACCACAAAGCTGTTATAGGTGATGTAAGAGAGCATCACATATAGTGTTTTATGATAATTTAATGGCATCCACTCACTTTATGTTCTCAATTATGATGTAAAATGTTCTTCTAAGGCTGCTGTACCAGTTACATTCTTCCACCCAGTGGAATGAAGACCAGCTCTTGACCCAAACTAACTTCCAGTATGTGGTTTTATTTGACCTGCTACCAAATTCACTGTATTTTCTCTTCTTTTGCACAAGAATAACAAAGCACTGGGCCTTTTCCATGGCTAACAATAGCCTGATTCCTGTGACAACTGCTTTCGAAAACAATACCTTAACCTGAATACACTGAAAAGGAGTAAATATTTTAGACCACTCCATTCCCCACTACCCAAGAGAGAAATATTTTAATGATCCTGTGTTCCACATGGTTTCAATTTATAGTTTAAATTTTGTTTTCTGCAGTAATACTGTTGCAGATTACTAATAAGCTTCCATTCCTTGTGAGACAATTTGTTACCTTTATACCAGTGCAAATGCATTTTTCAGTGATTCTCTGGAATTACTCCATTCAAATAAGGAGGAATTTGCCAGAAAGATAGAGATCGAGAAATTGAAACTTGGCTAGTTAGAAAATGGTACCAGAACTAGACTGCCTCCCTTGGGCTTTTCTCATAACCATAAGTTGACAGCGATGGTGTTTTGCAGGTGGGATTTGAATAGACAAAAGGGAAGAACATCCTCAGTCCTAATGAACGTGCTGAGCCTGTTATGTGTTCAGGCAGTCTCCCTGGAATACCAGTAAAAGAAAATTAAATCAACTCACGACAGCTATCTTGCATATCTCACCTGGGAAGGTATGCATGCGGTAGGACAGGCACTGCTTAACATTAATCAGCCTCCTGAAATCATTACATTCATGAGGAAATGTAATTCACATGTGATTACTTTTTAATTTACTCTGTAATCACATTCCAAGTGAACGGGCCAAGCTTAAAATGAAATTTAAAAGTCAAATACTGCTTTGTATTAGGAATTCACAATTTTTATATGCACTTAGGTTAATAAAGATTTTACAATAACCATTTGTGACTGAGCATATGATAATTTTTTGATGAAAGTTAGTGCCATACCTTAGATAAGACGTATTTGATTTCCCTCCAAGTGCTGAACTGGACCCGGAGAGTCTCAGAACTCTACTCTGTGCTGAATTCCTGCCTCATCTAAACTTTATTTGCAAAGAAAAAAAAATCATCCAAATGTTCCTCAATCCCAGATCTGAAGTTGTGATGAACTAATGTATTTTTAATTCCTGCTATGCCTGTGAGGCACATCCATTTGTTTTATCCACCATCAGAAAGTATATACAGAACCTCATAATGACTGACTCGAGCTCATCAATGGGGAATGCCAGGGCCTGCGGTAAGAATCTTCCTCCAACAACGTGGCCTTTCAAGTTTATGAAGTTACAAAGCTGCTATCTTCCTTTCATGGGAGCCTGGAAACTAAAGGTTCAAAAGCCCAGGACCAGCTAGTCTTGGGTGGTAGTGGGTAGATTTGTGTTTTGCCTTATAGGCCAAAACTAAGGCCAATGGAGAGAAATGTACAAAGGATTTATAGATTTCCAGTCAATAGAAAGAACATTATTTGGCCCTCCCTGGCATTGGATTGAACCACCTCAGAAGTACTAATATCTCCTTCCCAGAAAATATGGAAAAGTTAGCTTCCATTTTCCAGGGATATTGTTTAGTGTTATCAAACATCAGTTACTAATATTCACATTCAAGATATTTGTAATATCTTTATGCTAATTTTGCTGTTTTTTACTTTAGCTTAACTCTCTTTTAACTTCAGACCTATTTTGGCCTTGTTCTAAGCCAGTACTATTTAATAGAAATAATCCAAGGCATATATGAGTTTGTTGTTGACGCATTGAAGAAAGGGAAAAGAAGCAGGTGAAATTAATTATAATATATTTAACCCACTATATCCTCATTACTTCAATATATAGTCAATATAAAACATTTTAAATGAAGTATCTTACATTTTCTTTTTCATACTAAACTTTGAAATCTTATGTGTATTTTATGCTTTCAGCTCAATTTGTACTAGTCACATTTCGAGTGTTCAAGAGCCACATGTGGCTAGTGCCTACTACAGTTGGTAGAGTAGTTCTAAGCTATGGCATTTGTGAAATCATGACTTTGACATGCTGGTTATATGTTCTTAAAAGCATATTAAACAGATACATTTCTTTTCAAATTTAGAAATTTGATTTATTATATGGAATATGTATCACATGGGGAACACTGAGATAATAAGTAGTTATTTACTTATTTGTTTGGGATGAAGTGATATTATACATGATGGATATAGTGATTATGTCCTTGGGTCTGTGCAAGGCTGCATGCGTACTTACCTGTGGTCCCCAGCACACAATTCATAAATATGTCTTTTTTGCCCACACAAAAACACAGCAGAGTTCAAGGAATGAGACTAATCCTGTTTTATGTATTTTTTACTCATAAACTATTTACTATACAAAGTATATATCATTGTACATACCATGTATGTAACATACATATATGTATGTATATATGTGTATATATATGTGCTTGCATGTATATATGTGTTATGTATGTGTGTACATGTCACACCTTCCAGGCCATTGCTTCCTCTCTCTGCACTTGGGGCCTATGTGTGATGTCTAACCCATTGTGGTTGGCAGAGTAATGGTCTCCCAAAGAAGTGGACATGCTAAGCCGCAGAACCTATAAATCTTATCTTACATGGATGGCCAAAGGGACTTGCAGGTGTGATTAAATTAAGGATCTTGAGATGGGGAGATTATTCTGAATTATTCGTATAAGTCCAATGTATTCGCAAGGGTCCTTACAAATGAAGAGAGAGGCAGGAGGCTCAGAGAAGCAGACATGACGAAGGAAGCGGGGGTCTGAGTGATGCGGTGTGAGCAGGACTTGCCCAGCTGTGGCTTGCTCGGAGGGCATGGGAAGGTGCCGTGAGCCAAGGAATGCAGGAGGCCTCTAGAAGCTGGACAAGGCAAAAAATGGATTCTCAGCCAGAGCCTCCAGAGGAGCATAGCCCTACTGACATCTTGTTCTTAGCCCAGTGAGACCCATTTCAGACTTCCAACTTCCAAAACTACAGGATAAACTTGTGTTGTTTGAGGCCACCAAGTCTGTGGTAATTTGCGACGGCAGCAATAGGAAGATAATACACCCATCCTGAGTAATTGGATGATTAAAAATGCATCACTGTGGACTTGGAAAAGGAGCCTGTTCTTTGACTCCCAAGTCAAGCACCTCTTTTCCTGGGAAAGCTTCCTAAACCACTGTGGCTAAGGTGAGGGCTCTCATTTTTCTTGCCCCCACGTTCTCAGTGCTGGCCTCTGAAGTGGTGCATATGACACTCTGCTGCAGTCAGGTATGTGAAAACCTGTGTCCCCACCACTAGATGGTTTGCATGGCCAGGGTCTTACATCCCCACAGCCAGCCCCTGACCAGCCCCCAGAAGTACTTGAATGTGTGCGTGAGTGCCTCTGGACTTAGAGCCAACATTTTTATGAAGTGGCCTGTCCAGCTCATGGTCATAGGTGTGCAAGTTTCTTCTTTCCCACCTCACCCATGCCCCCTGTGTTTGAAGGTTATCCATTTGCTTTCTGAAATTGTCTGAGGCCCTCTTGGGAACTGGCTTTTGGAAGCTCTTTAACCATCTAAACAGTGATAGTGTTTTTATTTTATTTGGTTTCCTTTTGGAAATTATCACTTTGCTGAATGTTACTGGGAAATTGACAGGGAGTCTCATTGTTTCTTCCTTGGTCAGCCTGGAAAGACATGTGCCTTGTAGTCTGAACATTGGATCTCAGGATGCCTTGAGACCTACAGGTACTGAGACCAGCTGTGATCAGCCGCGTGTCGCCTGAGGCAGGTCTGTTCTCAGAAGGAGTGTTCCTTCAACTGGTCAGTGATTATACTCATGCCTGCATTTAGGCTTGGAAAGGGTTATTGTGGTTCTTGTGAAGTGTCTAAGTATATTCTAAGTGTTCATACTTTTGAGGTATATTTTGTTAATTGTACTTCTTATGGTTGAAGATTTTAAACTTTGAGAAATCTTTCCTGCTGAGTGCAGTCTGGGGTTTACAGTTCTACCTTTTAAGCAAAATTTCGCTCACTTAGTTTGAAGTCACCTTACCCAAGTGTCATTTAGAATGAATGATTTAAAAGTACAGACAGAGTGTTTGCTCACTGGCAGTAGAAGGGATGGACCACTTGCTTCCAGAGGAACTTGTTCAAAATTACAGAGTTCACACAAAATATAAATAACTATTTGGAAAAGCTCCTTGTTGGTTGTGGTTAGCACAAGTCAAAACCAGGCATGAGTCATGCAGCTTGTAGTTGTCTTCAGTTCCGACTTCACAGGTGGTGGTGGAATCATTCAGGAGGGTAGAAAATTAGGACTCAGAATGTAGGGTGAAATACAGAGAAATGTACAAAAGTTGAGATCCTGGGTAGGTAAACAGCATGTAGTATAAAGATGTCGAATATTCGACCTGGATCACTACTCCCCTGTGGCTAATCGAACTTGGAAATCTCATTCCTTTAGCTGATCAACATGGCCTTCGAATCCTCTCAACAGAGGCAACCTCTAAATTGATCAGAGCTGGCTACCAAATGATACTTGTTGTTCTGCGATTTGTTTGTTTGTCTTGTTTTTAAATCTAGAAGCTCAGAGAATATAGAAACAAAGCAGTGTTACTCAGGCAAGTAGAAGGCAAGTTGTTCCCAAATTTGAAGGGTCAGGAATTTGGAAGGCAGATGGCCACCAGGAGGGCACAGGACCTAGAGGGCAAAAGCAGCAATGTGATCAGAGGTTTGTCCTGGTCAGCTTATTAGGGGTGAAGATCCCAGACACTCAAGGACAGAGTAATCTTGGACTTGATTGTGCTTACAAATCCCAAGGGGTACATGTGATAATATATATTCTGATTCACTTGTTCTGGGGTAGGACCTCAGATTCTGCATCTGTGGCCAGTTCTGGATGATGCCAACAGTACTCTTCTGGGGCCTGCACTTTGAGCAACAGGGAGAGAGAATCAGGTCAAGGCACCAATGCCAAGCAGACGTGTTCTCAAGCTAGATTGCCATTGCCACCAGGCCCTTGCAACTGGGACCAAGGCCACCTAGGGTTAAGGTCTCCCAGAGCAAGCCTGTAGGAAGATGCAGGAAATTGTCTGCTCCTGAGTAGAGGGATTTGATTATTTGAAGAAATAATGCCATGATGTTCCCAGGAGCCAAAGCACCTCATATTCTGTATTTACTCTGGTCTTTCTTTTTTCCCAGAATGCTTTCCTTTTTTCCCTTGTATGTGGAGGTGGATGGTACATGCTAGTTTTTCTTACTTCCTTTTAGCTGCCTTTTTTTTTCTGAAAGTATTCTGCATCCTCTCTGCAGATAGCTCTTCTCAGTGTTCTCAATTGAGTACAATCAATAGGGAAAAAAAAATCACCCAACTTAATTTAATCAGAAAAGTTGTAGGCATCCTCGTGGCAGGTCTAGGATTTTGATATGGTAAGCAAACTGCTCTAAAATGATTGCCATTCCCAAGTCCCCACAAGCCACCCTTGGCATCTCCACTGAACATAGTATTAGGTCACTGGGGTATCTCTAAGAGATACAAGAGCTGAGCTCCATGAGTAATAGGAGTAAAATCTGGAATGCCATCAAAAATTCAAGTAGCTGCTCTGGGTCAGTCTGTCTGTCTTTTACATGTTTTCTTGTTTTTCCTTCTCTTCGTGTACAGACTCCCCACCCCAGTGTTTTCCTGCATAGGCCAGAAAAGAAGAACGTGACTTAGTTGTGCTCATAGTTCCATTTTGTCCTTTTCGTTTCTACTTCCAAATGCCCTGTAGAGGCTATGGTTCAACTCAGCCTCTCCACTGATTGTTCATGGATCATGTGCCTACCCCTGGACAGGTATCCACCCACAGAGCAGTGGTGGAATTGCAGAGTGGAAACTCCTCCACACCCATTTGAGAGGTAGGGAGGTAGGGAGATGTGCTCTCTGCTAGCCTTCGAGAAAGGCATCTGCACACCCTCGTGTTTCTAGCATCTCTGCTGAGGGCCAGACTTACATCTCCATGTGTCTGCTTGCTTTAGGGCTTGCTGCTGCATATCTGTCTTTTAAGGGTCATTCAACTTTTACCTGTCTGTTTTTTATCTTTATTTGTAGTAGGGTTTTTTTTTTTTGTTTGTTTGTTTTAGGTTATACTGAGCTTTTGTTTTTTCTTTTCTATGTAATGGGATTTGTTAGTCTTTTCTTATAGGTCTCTCCCACTGAAAAAATGCTTTAAAGAATCTCCTGTCTTTAGTGTTTTATTTAAATCCAATTTATTTAAAACATTTCTAATTTTCAAATCTTTAATCTGTCTTGAATTTGCTTGGGATAAGATGTGAGGTAGGGTTCAAATTTATTCTTTCTGATGTCTTCATTTTCCCAAATATCACTTGTTGATTAATTTATCTTGCCCCCATGGATTTGAAATGTCATGAAAAAAAAAATACTTTTCTATGTGTTTGGGGCCGTTTTGCTGGGGGGAGTCTTATGCAAGTATAATACTGTTTTAATCACTAATGCTTTATCATATGTTTTTGCACGTGAGCGAAACAAATTTTCATTATGTTTACATAGTGTATTCATTTCCTGTCAATAGACTTGAAAGACTGTCTTTTTCTAGTTAGATTTGTCGTGGTTCATTGATGACAACCTGACCCTCTCAAAGTACCAGGCCAATGAACAGATGGTTATTAAGGTGGAAAATTTAGGTGGTTTTTTTTTTCCTAATATGTCCCTTTTCCTGCAAATTTTAATAAAACAGGTTATTTAAGCATTATATGTCTAGACTTAAATTCTGTTCTTAACTATCATCTCTTTGGCTTGCTGACATTGGTACCAAAGCTCTATAGTGTACACCATTGTGCTGTTTTCTAGTTCATCCCTGGCCGACTCTTCGTAGGAAAGAGCCATTTTTTTTTTTTTTTTTCTGGCAGTGTATAACCTTACTTAAACTGGAAAGAAGCATCAGGAAGATCCTACCTCCTGGAAACCAAGTAGATTCTCAATGAAATTTTCTTACCTTCCAAGGGCCTTCTACCCACAGCAAGCAGACAAAACTTCACACTCTTCCTCAGTGTTTTTATTGTAACTGTCTTTTGCCTGCTTTTAGAGTTGTATGTACATCACCTTTGACCTTTTTCCATCTTTTTTCTTTTAGATTTTCTTTCTTTCTGGCGAAATCCCACTCTCTGGCCATTAGCCATTTCAGTGTCTCACTTCTCAGCAAACTGTCGCACCCATCTCCAAAAAGCAGCTCTGACTGTTCTAAAGGAAACGAAAATAGCAGAGCAAGATGAGAATGGGGGACGTTATTTCAGTTCTGTGATGTCATCCGTCAATCACAGTCCACATTTCCAAGTGTTGTTTGCTCTGTTTAGAATTGTGTTGTTTTAACTGGGTGGCTTCTGTATGCTGTTTTAGAATCATTCGTTCTAAATAGTTTTTCCCCACTGAAAAGTAGCTGACTTAAAAGAAACATATTTCAAAGCTGAGTGGGAGCCATCATTAACTGGCCTAAATGCGGGTCAGATGGACTCCCAAGGGAAGAGCATATCCTTTGGTCCTTTTTCTCTTTTGAAGTTTCCAGTGGTAGTGGCTCAGTACATACATGGTTTCCACCTCTAATTAGCAGTTTTGCTGAACAAGTGCTGGATTATCAAAACCTTAACCAAACAACTCCCAAGAATACAGAGTATTTTAGAGTTTAATTTTCATGTGAACAACTTTTTTAGTCCTTACCAAAGTAGTTATTCTTTCGAAATGGAAAATCGTGGGCAAATGTCAGAGAGCTGAACAACTATTCATGTCATTTCTAAAACATTCACATTCAGTTAATACCAATCTCAACAAAATCTACTCAATTCAGTAATGACTATATTAATAGGTAAAATGTGGAGGCTGGTGTTTACAAGCCATGTCTTGTGATAAATGTATCAACTGCAGGGACCCAGAAAGGTCTTTTTTCTGTAGTTGTTTGTAACCTACTTGTAAGAAGGAAAGAAGGAAGGAAAAAGGGAAAAGCAGAGTTGCAGCATTCAGCAAAATTGCCCCAAAGTATGAAACTAAAAGCCTAAATGATTGATCGTGGGAAGATTTTAGTAAATGATACTCAAATTAAAATATTAAGCGAGTGACTTTAAGCAAAATTATACTGCCACCTGCACTTTATTCACTGAAAAGGAATTTTAAAAATAAGATGAATAATACAAAAAACCCGAGATCTAGTTAGATAACACAAGCTTTTCTTTTCTTTTTCCTCCTTCTCCCCGACCCCCAGCTTCTAAATTGAACACCTGTCAGATTTTTTTTTCCCTTTCATTTCTTTGACTTGTCAGAGGAAAAAGGTCAGACTGATCACCAGCTCTACTTTTTAACAGACAGCAGCCTGTAATTGAGAGTAATTCCTCTGCAATTTTATAGGCAGGAGCTGTTTCAGGCTAGCTTTCAAAAGCTAGGTGAGGAGAGAAATGCTGGTATTCTGTAAGTGAATCAACTTCATTCACTGGGTTGCAGATCATTCCTGATTTTTACTGAAATGCAGAAAGCTACAGTGCTCGCATTAGTGTCCTTCTTTTCAATGAATAGAAGTGTAATCTATTTTTAACATCCACTGGGATGCCCTGCAGCTAAAAAAACAAAAAAACAAAAAAAACAAAATTCCTTTGTGAGAGGTAGCCCAGAAATGTCTCATTCTGAAATTCTGCATTCTTAAGAACACAAAGTGACTTCTTGTTATTTCTTTCTCAGAAGTTTGCATCTCTGCTCAAGATTTAACTTGAAATGAAAACCATGCATGTTTGTCTTTAATAAAATTAGACACAGTGGTTTTCATCATAGTGTGATACATATCATGATATAATTTAAAGATTTTTGGAAGCTGCTGAATTGATTTCTTTATAAAAATAGTTGCTGTCAAAATTTGTAGGATAAAAATGAAGGCACTCCTTAACTCCTATGAAACTTCGTAAAATCTATGTCCAAAGCTTTTACTCCTCATTAAGGGTTTCGTATTTGAGGCAAGGCTCAGAGTAAAAAGAATCAACCAGAAGAAAACAGACACACACTGAATTCAGGTTAAATTCCTTGTCGTGTCTCACTTTAAAAAATACAGACTCTTTCATTTAGAAAAAAACCAAAAATATCATGTGATAGAAACATGCCAGCATCTACAATGTAATGTTTATTTTCCCAGGTAAAACAGTGAAGTAGAAGAGAAAGCTAGGAAATAAGGTGGAAATATCTGAATTTGAAGAAACTGAATCCTCTTTGCCTTTAATGTAATAATGATAAAAAAAGAAACTGTCATGATCCCTTAGTTCATAGACGCCTGTTATAGTCTGACATTCAATCGGTTATGCTGTGTTGAAATCAGAAAACAGTGCTGACAAAAGGTATAAATGATCCAGGTCACATCATTAGTTACGGAAGATGTGCTTGGATTCTAAGATACTCTAATACAGATGCGTCATTTTGAAAATATATGGGATCATTTCACAGGTCACTTTGAACAACCTTTCTTTTCATTATTCTCATCTAATAAGCATTCAGCCTAGAACCGTAATATATAAAAATCCCTAAATAAATAAGTAGAGCTGTGATTTTTAAAAGCACGATTTGCACCACAAAATGCTTCCCAGCTATGAGCGGTGAGCCTGAATTATGTCATACTTAGAGGAGAGAGATGCAAATGAATGAATTAAATTAGGAACACAATTCTCTTCTTAAATCAGCATTTTTGACTGTCAGAACCTGAACTAGAGTGCATTATTCTTAATAGACTGTGATTTGTATTGAAATAGGACAATAAATCTGTTTATTGAAATTTGTTTGCCGCTTGTTGCTCAGTTGTCCTGGCTTCGTGCACAAGCAGGGTGAATGTAATAGGTAGGGCTGGTGACTCAGCAGAATGCCATTTTTGTAAGTGATCACGCACTCTCTAGCCTGAAAAAAGTGATTACTATGGAGATGGGATCAAATATTCTATATTCACTATTTTACATCGCAGTGATTCACAGGAAACCCTTGAAGGCTTCTAAGAGCACCAGCAATGGAATAATCTAAGAGTTTCTCTTCCTTGACCTAATTTAAAAAAAATGTTTACATACTTTGGTCCTCATAGGACAACATCTTTTCTGAACTTCAGCCTCAACCACTTTAATTCTGTATTTTCTGTGGTCATTTCATCTATGTTTCTTTTCATTTTTATTTTGCGAAGCCAATTTAATGACAGGCTTAAAATGTGTTGATTCCAAATTGACATTAGGGGGTTTCACATTTTACAGGCCAATTCCTGGAGAGGCTTTTGTTTTGTGTTACTGACCATCATGAATAAATATACAGAAGAATAATTGCAAATGAATCACAATCTATACCATTTGATCCCCCACAGACCCCTCTGAAAGACAAAAAGGTTGCTTTGACCCTTTCTTGGTTTGCAGGTTTTCAGCAGGCTTTAATCACAATCTCTTTCGCTTTTTATAAAATATGCCTCAACCCTATACAGACATGAACTGGTGAAGTACAAAATAATCACACAGCTTTAATAAGAAACACATATGAGAAGGAGTTAGAATAGAAAGGTCCAATTGGAATTTAAATATCTTATGCCTCCTAATTTGAGGGAGTGTGGAATGTAGGGAGGAAATGAAGAGATGGTCATATTTGTTAAAAAATCACACAATCCATTCATGAAGTTCATGGGTGGAGTACTTTCCATTCTTTTTACAGCTCTTCTGTTCTAATTTCTCTTCCCCACCCTTAACATTATCAATCTAATACCTTCTCTCTTTGCTACCAGAGCTAATGAGGCCCACTTACACTAGCAGAGGATTAATCAGGGATTATAAACTATTTAGGAGAGAGTGAGTGTTCTGTGTACAGCCAAGCTCCATTATGATCATGTAACACTCTTGGTCTGACCTGCATACACAATGGTGATGACGCTGACCTACCATTATCAAGCTGCTTTGGGCTTAAAGTTGAACCTTACCATTTTTGGGCGTGGGGGGGGGGGTTGCCAATGCTAAGAATTTTTTAAAAGCAATTGTCTAACCCACACAATTTCTGTAAATCAATCTTTGACAAGGGTACAAAGTCAATTAAATGGAGAAAGGATAGTCTTTCAACAAATGGTGGTAGAACAATTGAACATCCAATGCAAAAATATGAACCTAGACATAGCATATATCACAAAAATTAGCTCAAATGAATAATAGACCTAAATGTAAATGCACAAAACTATAAAATCTAGAATAAAACTTAGATAAAAAAATAGGTGTGATCTTATATTTGGTGATGTGTTCGTTAACAGCACCAAAAACAATACGTGAAAGAAAATTTATAAGTTGAACTTAATTAAAATTGAAAACTTAAGTTCTGCAAAAGATAAGCTACAGACTGGGAGGACACAAAACACAAATCTGATAAAGGACTTGTAACCATAATATAGGAAGAACCCTTACAACTCAAAAGTAAGAAAACAAATAAGCTTATTTAAAAATAAGTAAAAGATCTGAATATATACCTCACTAAAGAAGATACAGAGATGGGAAACACACATATGAAAAGATGTTCAATATCATATGTTGGTAGATATTTGCAAATTAAAATAAATTACCACCACACATCTATTAGAATAGCTAATCTTAAAAAACTTAACAGGGAGGATGTGAAGCAACGAGAACTCTCATATGTGGTTCATGAGAATGTAAAACATAAATTTTAGAAGATAGTTTTGTAGTTTCTTACAAAGTTAAACATAGTTTTACCATACAACTCAGCAGTCATGTTCCTAGGTATTTATCCAACTGATGGAAAACTTATGACCTCACAAAAACCTGCCCAGGATTGTTTATCACAGGTTTATTCATAATCACCCAAACCTGAAAACAACCAGGATGCCCTTCAAAAGGTGAATAAATAAACAAACTGTGGTGCATCTGTATGATGGGACACTCTGCAGCAATGAAAAGGAATGAACTATACACAAAACCATGGATGAATGTTAAACGCATATTGCTGGGGAAAGAAGCCAGTCTGAAAAGGCTGCATACTGTGTGATTCCAATTATAGGACTTTCTGGCAAAGACAAACCCATGGAGTTGGTAAACAGATTAGTGGGTTCCAGAGGTTCAGGGAGAGGTTGAATAGGCGAAGCCCATGGGATTTTTTTTTTTTTTTTTTTTTTTAGCACAGTGAGATTATTGTGCATGATACTATAATGGTGGATATATGACATTCTGCATTCATCGAAACCCATGGTATTTTATAGCTCAAAGAGTGAACCTTAATGTAAGCAAACTTAAAAAAGAAATCATTTAGAAAGTCAGTGAGTACCAGGATGGAATGTAGAATTTCACCCAAGAAGCTAACTGTATTATACATGTATGAAACAATCTCACTAAAGGGAGTAGAAGAAGAAGTGTCGCTAAGTGACTTTGGAAATGAATGGAGTCTGTAAGATTAAAGGCAAAATGAACTGTACATAAGCACTATAATCCAGTAGATAAAGTTGGTTTTTTTGGGGCTGCAGGTTTACAATTCTGAAACCACTCTATATGTATACTGGAATTGAATGATTAAATAAATGGATGGTGGACGATGGGAGGCAGAATTCACACTGTTAGGGTAGGAGGTTACAGACGAACAAGGGGAGAAGGCTGGAGTGATCCATGCAGTAATGAATTAGAAATGGAGACATCTAATTAGTTTAATGCAGACACCGATTATTACACACAGAGCTATTTACAGACGTGTGTATATACATGGGTTAGCATACAACCATGTTTCCTTGCTCCGTCAGCTGACAGAGCACAGAAGCAGTGACACCCTGGGAGCAACAAGTATGCCTTACACTGACAGCTTGCTTTCTAATGCCATTTTCCAATAAAAGGAACCAGAACTCCTTGGAGAAATGGCAAATTCTAGTCCTGGAGCAGGAAATACACATGATGGGCCTGGAACATCTTGCAGTGCCAAAAAATAAGAAAGTGCTCAAAAAACAAGCAAAACAAAACTAAATCCACAATAATGAGATATGTTAAAGGAGCCAACTCGAAGAACTCCCAAGAGCCAAAGATGGGTCACTTTGAGCAATGAAATAAATTGTATTATAACCCAAAGTATAAAATCTCTGATTAAAGGGGGATATAAATAAATTATTGAATAAATAAATGGGGGAGAATAGACAAATCTGTGCAGCAGCATTCTAGATAACTTCTGTAGCTGTTCCTCTGCCCTCTGGGAGATAGAGCCCCTTAAGTGTGGGCTATATGTAGTGGCTTTGTCCAAACAGTACAGTTTGGAAAGGGGGAGAAAAAGAGTAACTAACTTAAGAGTGGAAGCTTGACAAACACAACCTCAACCAGGCGACCAAGGTTAACATCGACGGTGATGAGTCATGTTGACGTACCCTTGATACAATGTGCTAAGGACGTCACTTTATCTTTGCAGTGTTCCCCCCCAAAAGCCATAAACACGTCTAATTGTGAGAAAGACATCAGACAAACCTCAACGAAGGGACTTGGACAAGATACTCTCCACAAAACTATCGAGGTCACAAGAAACAGGGAAAGTCTGATAAACTGTCATAACCAAAAAGAGTCTTAAGAGACACTGTGTGTCAAGGTTAGTGCATTTGGGATGGGATCCTGAAATAGAAGGGGATATTAGGTTGAAAATTAAGGAGATCCGAATACAGTGGGCGCTTTAGTTAATAATGTGTCAATGCTAGCTCAATAATGGTGACAACCATACCATAAATGGAAGATATTAATAATAGTAGAAACTGAATGTGAGGTACATGGAAACTTTATACTGTCTTTGTATTTTTTATATAGATATAAAACTATTCTAAAATTTAAAAATTTATTTAAAAAGAAAAAATAAAACAGTTGACTAGCATCAGGGTCTGGTCCCAGAAGAAAAGGTTTTTCCTATGTAAAAGTTATTGGCCCAGATACAGATAGGACAAAGTTGGGCTTGGTTTTGAAGGGGTATTTTGGTAGGAGGGGGTGTTAGTAACATTTAAGTAGCTTTTTGGTCAACTTAGATACTGTCAGGTTTTGAAAGGAGTGAGTATGACATGCAACCCTTGAGCCTTTAATGTGATTGTTAGTAAGTCTCCAGAGCATCTGTGGAGCTTCTGAATGTCTGATTTGATTGAGGGACAGTATCAATCAAACTTGTCTGCTGACAACAAACAAAACCAAACACCTCCAAAACAATCCTCCTTCCTCCGTGTTTTTCTAGAGCATTTACCTGGTTTTGTCGGCGGTCATATTTGATATGAGAGGCCGTGTGAGACAAAGAACTACATACAGTTTTTCCCCCCAGGAAATGGGAAAAGTAGTCATTGACAGGACCTCTTTTAAAGGAGAGAAACACTCCATTAATTTTCTTGACTTTGATTTTCTGGTTTTTATTCCCTGTTCGCATTTATAGAGAATGAAAGGAGGATCTAATGACTCTATTGAGCAAGTTTTTAAAAAGAAAGGAAGACACTAACAATTTTGCCTAGTGACTAGATGCAGCTAAATATGAATGAGAACAATCTGCTGACATGTCTTCCACTATTTAAAGGTGCTAATAGGCACTGCTGTCACAGAACTGATGCATCATGGAATCATTGGCTTATGGTTTATTATGGGAACAGTTCATGCTGCCTTGTTAGCCTGGATGAATTCAACTTAGGAAAGTTTTTCTCTTTCACTGAGGATTTTGTGCTTCCATCTGTCTGTACCCTCACGTATTTCAGAATATTTTTTTCATAGCAGCAGGTATAAGAGGGTTATATGTATGTGTAGATTGCTAAGACTTAGGCATATGAGGGAAAATAATAGCAACTGGGGACAATAGAAGGCCAAAAAGAGCCTTAAGAGACATAGTATGTTTCAAGGGTAGGGTATACTTCAAGTTTCTTTTGGAGTGAGATACGTAATAAATTAATAAATACCAATTAAAATTTGAAGGATATAACTTTCAGAAAGGGGTAATGTGACAATATTGTATAGACTATAAAGAGCTATGGAAATAAAGTAAAAAAAATGCTGAAGAAATGCTTTGGAACATTTCGACTTATCTATATGAGACCAAATCACAACTCTGCAGACTTTGAGTTTTCATTATCATTATTACTAAGAGGCTTTGTGCTTATTAAACATGTTTTCACTAACAGCCTAAACTCTGCTCCTCTGTTCTATAAATACCATTGGTAACAGGGCTGATCCTGACATCAGACTTGGCTTTGGATCCCAGACTGTTAAGTGTTTGTCCTTAGGAAGTTCCTTCACCTTTCTGAACCTCAGTGTCCCCATCTGTAAAATGAGGACATTAATCTGCAATCTGTAGAACCATTGTAGAGAAAATAGTAATATTTATATAGTGCTTTATTTTATAACTTCTCATAGCTGCTGGGTAAATAGAATCATCCATATGGGAGTTTAACTTATGGTAGTTTAAATAGACTTTAATTTTTCTTCCTAAACTACATTTTAAAATAGGAAATACACACCACTTTCAGCATTAGACAGATCATTGAGACAAAATTGACAGAGAAATATTGGACTTAAATTGAACTTTACATCAAATGGACCTAACAGATATTTACAGAACATTTTACCCAACAACTGCAGAATACACATTCTTTTCACCAGCACATGGAACGTTCTCCGAGATACACCATATGTTAGGTCACAAAACAAGTCTCAACAAATTTATAAAAATCAAAATCTTATCACGTATCTTCCCAGACCACAGTGGAATAGAACTAAAAATCAATGCCAAGAGAGACTCTCATATCCATCTAAAGTCATGGAAATTAAAGAACCTGCTGCTGAACGATCCTTGGGTCAATGATGAAATTAAATTGGAAATCAGAAGATTCTTCAAACTGAACAACAAAGGGGACATAAGCTTTCAAAATCTCAAGATATAGTAAAGGCAGTACTAAGGGGAAAATCCATACTCTTAAATGCTTAACATCAAAAGGACAGACAAATTATTAACCTGATGTCACACATCAAGAACCAGAAAAAGAAGACAAAACCAAACCCAAAGCTAGCAGAAGAAAAGGAATAACAAAGTTCAGAGCAGAACTAAATAAAATGGGAAAAAATTAAAAAGGATCAATGAAACAAAAAGTGGATTCTTTGAAAAGATAAGCAGAATCAATAGACCACTAGCTAGATTAACCAGAAATAGAAGGGAAAGGACTCAAATAAACTCAATTAGAAATAAAAGAGGAGACACTGTAAATGATTCCACCAGGAGGCTTCTGGAATTAATAAATTAAGCAAAGTCTCGGGTTACAAAATCAGTGTACAAAAATCAGCAGCATTTCTATATATGAGTAATAGTCAAGCTGAGAGTGAAATCAAGGACTCAATACCATGTAAAATAGTTATGAAGAAAATAAAATACTTAGGAATACATTTAACAAAGAAGGTGAAAGATCTCTACAAGGAGAACTATAAAACACTGATGAAAGAAATCATAGATGACACAAACAAATGGAAAAACATCTCATGCTCATGGACTGGTAGAATTGACATAGTTAAAATGTCCATTCTCTCAAAAGCAATTTACAGATTCAGTGTAATTCCCATCAAAATACCAATGCCTTACTTTACAGATCTAGAAAAAAAATAATCCTAAGCTTCATTTGGAACCAAAAAACAGCCCAAACAGCCAAAGCAATCTTAAGTAAAAAGAACAAATCCAGTGGCATCACATTACCTGACTTCAAATTATACTACAAGGCTATAGTAACCAAACAGCATGGTACTGGTATACAAGTGAAGATATGGGCCAATGGAATAGAATAAAGAACCCAGAAATAAAACCATATAGCTACGACCAACTGATCTTTGGCAAAACAGACAAAAGCATACACTGGGGAAAGCATGCCCTATTTGGTAAATGGTTCCGGGAAAATTGTATAGTCACATGCAGAAGAATAAAACAGGACCCATATCTCTTGCCATGTATAATAATTAATTCAAGATGTGTTAAAGACCTACATGTAAGGCATAAAAACATGAAAATTCCATAAGAAAACATAGGAAAATCTTTTCTACATAGGCCTAGGCAAAGGATTTATAACTAAGACCCCAAAGTCAAATACAACAGCAACAAAAATAAAGAAATGGGACTTAATCGAATTAAGAATCTTACACATAGCAAATGAAATAATTAGCAGAGTCAACAGGCAACCTATAGAATGGGAGAAAATATTTGCAAACTATATATCTGACAAAGGACTAATTTCCAGAATCTGTAAAGAACTCAAACCAGCAAGAAAAAAAAAACAACAAAAAACAACAATCTTATCAAAAAATGGGCAAAAGACACAAACAGAAGTTTTTCAAAAGGAGGCAGAAAAATGGCTAACAAGCATATGAAAATATGTTCAATCTCACTAATCATCAGGGAAATGCAAATAAAACCACAATGAGATTCCATCTTATTCCTGTCAGATCAGCTATTATTAAAAACTCAAACAACAACCTGATAGCATGGATACAGAGAAAAAGGTACACTTATACACTGCTGGTGGGATTGCAAATGAGTACAACCTCTATGGAAAGCAGTATGGAGATTCCTCACATAGCTAACAGTAGACTTACCATTTGATCCAGCAATCCCACTACTGGGTAATTACCCAAAGGAAAAGAAAGCATTTTATCAAAAAGATACCTGCACTTGAATGTTTATCGCAGCACAATTCACAATTGCAAAGATATGAAATCAACCTAAGTGCCCATTAATACATGAGCGGATAAAGAAAATGTGGTACATATATACCATGGACACATAAAAAAGAATGAAATAATCTCATTCACAGCAACTTGGATGGAACTGGAGACCATTATCCTAAGTAAAGTAGCTCTGGAATGGAAAAAAAAATCACGTTCCCAATAAATGGGAGCTAAATGTGGGTACACATTGGCACAAAAAGTCATAAAGGAAACTGAAAACTAAGAAGGGGGAGGGTTAAAGCTTACCTGTTGAGTACTATGAACACTGTCCTGGTGGCTGGCACACTGAAAGCCCTGATTTCAACATTATAGAGTGTATCCATGTAACAAAAACTGTTATACTCCCTTAATATTTTAAAATTTAAAAATGCAATTTTCTTTGAAACAAAATGAAAATGTAAGCACAACACAGTAAAACCCATGGGGTACAACAAAAGCAGCTAAGAGGGAGTTTATAGCATTAAATCTCTACATCAGAAAAAGTATTAATAGAAAGATCACAAATGAACAACCTAATGTCACACCTCAAGGAACTAGAAAAGTACTTCAAGTAACTAAAAAAGAAAGAGCAAATGAGACCCAAAGTTAGCAGAAGAAAAGAAATAACAAAGATCAGAGCAGAACTAAGTGAAATAGACCAAAAAAAAAAAAAAAAAGTACAAAGGACCAGAAAAATGAAAAGTTGGTTCTTCAAGGAGATAAATAAAAGTGATAAACTGTAGCTGGACTAACCAAGAAAAGAAGAGAGAAGATCAAAATAAATCAAAATGAAAAAGAAGATATACAAGCGATACCACAGAAATACAAAAGATCACCAGAAACTATTATGGACAACTATATGCTCACAAATTAGAAAACCTAGGAGAAATGTATAAATTCCTGGAAACATATAACCTCCCAATTTGAACCATGACAAAATAAAAAACTTGAACAGAGCAACAATGAGTAGCAAGATTGAATTAGTAATAAAAAATTTCCCAATAAAGAAAACCCTAAGACCAGATGTATTTAGAGTCAAATTCTACCAAATGTACAAAGAAGAATTAATCTCTCAAAACTGTTCAGAAAAATCAAGAAGGAAGTAATTCTAATTCATTCTATAAGGCCAGCATCACCCTAATACCAAAACCAGATGAGACACATCAAAAAAAGGAAACTATAGACCAATATCCCTGTAAAACATAGATGAAAAAATCCTCAAAAAAATACTAGCAAATCAAATCCAACAGCACATCAGAAAGATAATACACCATGATCTAGCGGGTTTTATACCAGCACTGCAAGGGTGACTCAACATACACAAATTGATAAACATGATATATCACATAAATAATTTTTTTTAAATTTCAGCATATTATGGGGGTACAGGTATTTAGGTTACATATGTTTCCCTTGTCCCCCCCTACTCCCCCCAGAGCTGAGCTTCAAGCGTGTCCATCCCCTGGGTGGTGCACTTCACACTCATTGTTTGTACATATATGCCCGTCCCCTCCTCCCACCTCCCCCTTGCCCAATATCCAATAAATGTTATTCTTATATGTGCACTTAAGTGTTGATCAGTTAATACCAATTTGATGGTGAGTACATGTGGTGCTTGTTTTTCCATTCTTGGGATACTTCACTTAGTAGAATGTGTTCCAGCTCCATCCAGGAGAATACAAGAGGTGCTATATCACCATTGTTTCTTAAAGCTGAATAGTACTCCATGGTATACATATACCACATTTTATTAATCCACTGATGTATTGATGGACACTTGGGTTGTTTCCACATCTTTGCAATTGTGAATTGTGCTGCTATGAACATTTAAGTACAGGTGTCTTTTTTATAGAACGACTTTTGTTCTTTTGGGTAGATGCCCAGTAGTGGGATTGCTGGATAAAATGGCAGTTCTACTTGTATCTCTTTAGGGTATCTCTATATTGCTTTCCACAGAGGTTGCACTAGTTTGCAGTCCCACCAGCAGTGTATGAGTGTTCCTATCTCTCTGCATCCATGCCAACATTTATTGTTTTGGGACTTTTTGATAAAGGCCAGTCTCACTGGAGATAAGTGATATCTCATTGTGGTTTTGATTTGCATTTCCCTGAGGATTAGATATGTTAAGCATTTTTTCGTATGTTTTTGGGCCATTCTTCTGTCTTCTTTTGAAAAGTTTCTGTTCATGTCCTTTGCCCACTTTTTGATAGGGTCGTTTGATTTTTTCTTGTTCATTTTCCTGAATTCTAAATAGATTCTAGTTATCAGCCATCTATCAGATTTGTAGTATGTGAAAATTTTCTCACATTCTGTAGGTTGTCTGTTTGCTCTTGTGACAGTTTCTTTGGCTGTGCAGAAGCTTTTTAATTTGATCAAATCCCATTTATTTATTTTTTTGTTGCTGTGATTGCCTTTGGGGTATTCTTCATAAATTATTTTCCTAGGCTGATGTCTAGAAGAATATTTCCAACATCTTCCTCTAGAATTCTAATAGTTTCACTCCTTGGGTTTAAATCTGTAACACAGTGTGAGTTGATTTTTGTGAGGTGAAAGGTGTGGATCCTGATTCAATCTTCTACGTGTGGCTATCCAGTTTTCCCAGCATCATTTATTGAATAAGGATTCTTTTCCCCAGCGTATTTTTTTTTTTTGTCTGCTTTGTCAAAGATTAGATGGCTATATGAGGATGGTTTTATATCTGGGTTCTCAGTTCTGTTCCACTGGTCAATGGCTCTGTTTTTGTGCCAGTACCAAGCTGATTTGATTATTACAGCCTTATAATAAAGTTTGAAGTCTGGTAAATTGATACCTCCCATTTTGTGTTTATTGCTTAGAATTGTTTTTGCTATGTGGGATCTTCTCTGGTTCCATACAGGGCGTAAAATTAATTTTTCTACATCTGTGAAGAATGATGTTGGTATTATAATAGAGGGATTGCATTGAATCTGTAGATCACTTTGGGTAGTATAGACATTTTAAAAATGTTGATTCTACTGACCCATGAGCATGGTATGGTTTTCCATCTGTTTACGTCCTCTGCTATTTACTTCCTCGATGTTTCATAGTTCTCCCTGTAGAGGTCTTTTACCTCCTTAGTTAAATGTATTCCTAGGTACTTTATTTTCTTTGTTGCAATTGTGAAGGGAATCGAGTCTTTGATTTGGTTCTCGGTGTGACTGCTATTGGCATATATGAAAGCCTCTGATTTGTGTGTATTGATTTTGTATCCTAACACTTTACTGAATTCATTTATCAATTCCAGGAGCCTCTTGGTTGAATCCTTGGGGTTTTCTAGATATAATATCATGTCATCAGCAAATAGTGAGAGTTTGATCTCTTCTGTTCCCATTCGTATGCCTTTAATTCCACTGTCTTCCCTGATTGCTGTGGCCAGGACTTCCAGCACTATGTTGAATAGAAGTGGAGATAGTGGGCAACCTTGTCTGGTTCCGGTTCTAAGTGGGAATGCTTTCAATTTTTCCCCATTCAGTATGATGTCGACTGTGGGTTTGTCATAAATAGCTTGTATCATTTTTAGGTAAGCCCCATCTATGCCTATTTTGTCAAGCGTTCTTACCATAAAAGGGTGTTGAATTTTGTCAAATGCTTTTTCTGCGTCTATTGAGAGAATCATATGGTTTTTGTTTTTGCTTCTGTTTATGTGGTGAATTAGGTTTTTGCGTATGTTGAACCATCCCTGCATCTGTGGAATGAAGCCCACTTGGTCATGATGGATTATTTTCTTAATAAGCACCTGGATTCAGTTAGCTAGAATTTTGTTGAGAATTTTTGCATCTATATTCATAAGGGATATCGGTCTGTAGTTTTCCTTTTTTGTTGCATCCTTTCCTGGTTTAGGTATCAGGGTTATGTTAGCTTCATAAAATGTGTTGGGGAGGAATCTATCCTTCTTGATGTTGTGGAATAATTGCAGGATAGGCACCAGTTATTCTTTGTAGGTGTGGTAAAATTCGGGTGTGAAACCGTCTGGTCCGGGACTTTTCTTTTTTGGAATGTTTTTTATTGCTGTTTCAATTTCAGTCCTTGATATTGGTCTGTTCAGGAATTCTATTTCTTCCTGGTTGAGCCTAGGGAGGCTGTGTGTTTCCAAAAATTTGTCCATTTCCTCCACATTTTCCAGTTTGTATGCATAAAGGTTTTTGTAATATTTGTAAATTATATCTTAAATCTCCATGGCATTGGTTGTAATTTCTCCTTTTTTGTTCCTCATGGAGCTTATTAGAGATTTTTCTTTTCTGTTTTTCGTAAGTTTAGCCAAGGGTGTGTCAATTTTATTTATTTTTTTCAAAAAACCAACTTTTTGTTTCATTAATATTCCGTATAGTTTCCCTGTTGTCAATTTCATTTAGTTCTGATTTGATCTTATTAATTTCCCTTCTTCTGCTGGGTTTGGGGTTGGTCTGTTCTTCTTTTTCCAGTTCTTTGAGTCAATTCATTAGGTTGTCTGTTTGTGGTCTTTTTGACTTTTGAATATAGGCATTTATGGAAATAAATTTTCCTCTCAGGACTGCTTTTGCTGTGTCCCACAGATTTTGATAACTTGTGTCACCTTTGTCATTTAGTTCAAAGAATCTTTTGATTTCCATTTTTATTTCCTCATTTATGAAGGAATCATTCAGCAGAAGGTTGTTTAATTTCCATGACTTTGTGTAGAGATGAGAGTTTCTGTTGGGGTTGATTTCTATTTTTATTCCACTGTGATCTGAGAAGATGCATGGTATAATTTCTATTTTTTTAAATTTTGTGAGACATGCTTTGTGTCCTAGAATATGGTCAATCTTAGAGAATATCTCACGAGCTGATGAGAAGAACGTATATTCAGTGGTTTTTAGGTAGAATGTCCTGTAAATGTCGGTTAGACCCATTTGTTCTAGAGTTCTGTTTAAGTCCATTATTTCTTCATTAATTTTCTGTTTGGAGGATCTGTCCTGTGCTGTCAGTGGGGTGTTGAAGTCTCCAACTATTATGGTGTTAATGTTTATCAATTTGTTTAGATCAAGTAAAGTTTGCTTTATGAATCTAGGTGCACCCAGGTTGAGTGCATACATATTTAGAATTGTTATGTCTTCTTGTTGAACTGTACCCTTCACCATTATATAGTGGCCCTCTTTGTCTTTCATTACTTTTGTCGATTTAAAAACTAAGTTATCTGAGATCAAAACTGCCACACCAGCCTTCTTTTGGGCTCCATTTGCTTGAAATATTGATTTCCACACCTTTGCCTTGAGTCTAAATGCATCAGGTTACATATGTTTCCTGAAGACAGCAGATACTTGGCTTGTATATTTTTATCCATTCAGCCAGCCTATGTCTCTTGAGAGGGGAGTTCAAGCCATTCACATTTATTGAGAGAACTGATAAGTGGGGTAAATTGCTGTTCATTCTGTTGAGTTGCATTTTGTTGCTTTGTTTTCTCTCTTGAGCCATTGTGAAATATAGCGTTCATTCTTTAGCTTTTGAGTGGTTTTACATTTGTGAGTGTTTATTGTGCTGATCCTTGTGTAATTCTGTTTTGAGTACCTCTTTGAGAGCTGGTCTTATCTTGGTGAATTCCCTCAGTCTTTGTTTATCTGAGAATGTCTTTATTTCTCCTTCATATGTAAAACTTAGTTTTGCAGGGTAAAAGATTCTAGGCTGGGCATTATTGTGTTTCAGAAGAGTGAGAATGGGGCCCCAGTCTCTTCTTGCTTGTAGGGTTTCAGTTGAGAAGTGTGGAGTTATTCTGATGGGCTTTCCTTTTTATGTTACTTGTTTCTTTCACCTTAAAGCTCATAGAAAGGCCTCTTTAGTGGATATTTTGGTCAATCTGATGACTGCAAGTCGTGGTGTCTTCGTATTTGCATTGAATCTCCCTGGGGTCCGTTGAGCTTCTTGTACCCGTATATCGAGATTTTTAGCAAGGCCTGGGAAATTCTCCTCTATTAATTCTTCAAATAGCTTATCCAGCCCTTGTTGGTTTTCTTCTTCACTTTCCGGAATCCCTATCACCTCAGGTTCAGTTTTTTCACATAATCCCACATTTCTTGTAGGCTTATTTCTTTTTTCTTAATTTTCTGTTCAATCTCTGTGACTGACTTATTCAATTGGAAGAAGCTGTCTTCAATCTCTGAGATTCTTTCTCCTGTTTGATCTACCCTGTTCTTGAGGCTTTCCACTGTGTTTTGCAGTTCCCTGAATAAGTCCTTCATTTCTGGGAGATCAGTTTGGTTTTTCTTTAATATTTCAATTTCTTCAGTGAATTTTTCTTCCAAGTCCTGGATTTTTTTTGTGGTTTCTTTGTGCTGGTTATCCAATTTTTCTTGCATATCATTGAGTTTTCTTACAATCCATGTTTGGAATTCTTCTGTCATTTTAGTATTCTGGACTTGGTTAATGACCATTGCTAGAGAGCTGCTGTTCTTCTTTGGGTGTGTGCTTTCCACTTGATTTTTCATACTTCCAGAGATCTTTCGCTGGTTCCTTCCCATCTGGATCAGCTGTTCCTTTTCTTCTTTCAGTTTTCATTTGGAAAGTAACACATCATGTGTATTTTATGCTTCAGTGAATATTTTGTTAGTGAGGCAGATCGCAGGTGCTGCCTGTTAGCCTGGATGTGTACACTTCTATGGTTACTTGGTCTGCTGCTAGAGGGAGCTGCTGGCATGTTGTTCAGGGTTCTTCTATCACAGCTGAGAGGCTGCTCCTGATGGGAGAGGTTACTTGGTGAACTTGTTTTGATCTCTTACCAGGATTTTTGTTCCCCAACCATGGACCTCACTGTTGGTAGCTGACCAGAGGCAGAAATCCAGCCCCAGAGTTGGGATCCTGCTGGGTGACCTAAACTGGTCTGACGAGGAAAGTCACTGGGCTGTCAGCTATTGGTCAGCACCAAGGCCCTATGGATTGAAGCTTGTCACAGAGGGAAAGTGGCTCTTTATGTCTTGCTCCCGCAACCCCAGAGGTGGAGCCCACCACTTTCTGCCCAAAAGATGCTGGCTAGGGGGAGGGGGTGCTGCCCCAGTTTGCCCAGTGACCCAACACCTGCAAGTCCCATAGATGTTAGCCTCCCACAACTGAGGAAGTATTCAGAATTCACCCCTCAAAAATGGGCCTGGCTAGTTGACTTTAGGTCCTGCAAGGGTGGAGCTTGTCCAGAGAATTCCCGGGCTGGAGGAAGGGAGCTGCCCCACACCATATCACACTGCAGCCATGGTGTTGTGGGCCCTGAGAATGGCGATTGCCTGCCCACAGGGCACCAGCACTGGAGGCGACTGTTCAGGGGTTGGCAGGCACCAGATCAGGGAGCCGAATCTTCAGGGTGCCTCCTTATCTCTTTTATGTCACCCTCCCCCAATCTCACACCTGTCCAGCAGTAACTCTCACTCTTACTGACCCGCCCTGTGCAGGCCTAATCGCCAGGCTGCAGTTTCTAGGTTAGAGTCCTCTACCTAGTAATCACCTCCTTGACCTGGACCTGCTGGGTGCCAGAGACAAGCTTTCGGACTCCTAACTGCCTCTGGAAGTAGCCCAGACCAGCCCCTCCCCTAACTGGTGCAGTCCTGGCACGGAGCTCTGGGGAGTTCAAGGTGCCCCCCACTACTGTCTCCTCTCTGCAAAGCCTCATGTCTCCTGCCACAATTCTGCACCCACTTCACGCAGGTCCCCCTGTCAGTGGGCTTGTAAGTCAGTGGGGAAGATAGATTTTTCTCTTGAGGGTTTGATCCCACTGCACTTGCTGGCCAGGAAGGCACAGCAGTCCCATACTCCACTCTCTATTGTCTGTCTCTCACTCTCCAGGTTTTGTGTTCCTATGTCCCACACTGAATCTCCGCTGATTGACCTCTCTGTTTTTGCAGGAGAGTGATCCATTCATGTGCAGCAGACTGAAATCTATACCTCTTTCTCTGGGAGCAAGAATCCAGGAGGTTACCTTAACTCCACCATTTTTTCCCCTCCACATACACAAAATTAAAGACAGAAACTATATGATCATCTCAATAGATGCAGAAAAAGCATTTGATAAAATTCAGCATTCCTTCATGATGGAAATCCCCAAAAAACTAGGCACAGAAGGAACATACTTCAAAATAATCCGGGCCATATACAACAGATCCACAGCCAACATCATAATCATATTGAATGGGGAAAAGTTAAAATCATTCCCTCTGAGAACAGGAACAAGACAAGGATGCCATTTCATAACTCTTTTCAACATAGTACTGGAGTCCTCACCAGAGCAATCAGGCAAGAGAAAGAAATAAAAGACATCCAAATTGGAAAAGAGGAAGTCAAATTATCCCTGTTTACTGATGATACAAAAAATCTAAAGACTCACAAAAAAACTCTGAAATTTGATAAATGAATTAGGTAAAGATTCAGGCTAGAAAATCAGTGTACAAAAATCAGTAGCCTTCTATCCACCAATAATGATCTAGCTGAGAACTAAACCAAGAAGGCAATCCCATTTAAAATAGTTACAAAACAAACAAAAAAAAAAACAAAAAAACATGTAGGATATATTTAACCAAGGCAGTTAAAGATCTCTACAAGGAAAACTACAAAACATTAGTAAGAGAAATTATAGATGACACAAATAAATGGAAAGATATCTCATGCTCATGGATTGAAAGAATATTGTTAAAATGACAATATTGCCCAAAGTGATCTACAGATTCAGTGCAATTCTTATAAAAATATCAACATCATTTTTCACAGAATTAGAAGCAACAAACCTGAAATTCATATGGAACCCAAAAAGATCCTGAATAGCCAAAAAAAAAAAAAAAAAAAAAAAAAAAAAAAAAAAAAAAAAAAAAAAAAAAAAAAAAAAAAAAAAAAAAAAAAAAAAAAAAAAAAAAAAAAAAAAAAAAAAAAAAAAAAAAAAAAAAAAAAAAAAAAAAAAAAAAAAAAAAA
>RJWJ010000013.1:567874-619935 GCA_004363605.1 Indri indri | reverse complement strand
CAAGGATGTAGTAACCAAGACAGCATGGTATTGGTATAAAAATAGACACATAGATCAATGGAACAGAATAGAAAACCTAGAAATTAAGCCATATACTTAAGCCAACTGATCTTTGACAAAGTAGACAAGAACATACACTGGGGAAGGCCACCCTTTTCAATAAATGGTTCTGGGAGAATTGGATTGCCATATGCCGAAGACTGAAACTGGACCCCTCTCTCTTACCATGTACAAAAATAAACTCCGTATGGAGTAAAGATTTGAATGTAAAGTTTGAAACTATAGAAACACTGGAAGAAAGCCTAGGGAAAACTCTTCTGCACATTGGTCTAGGCAAAGAATTCATGGATAAGACCTCAGAAGCACAGGCAACAAAAAAAAAAAAATAGAAAAATAGGACTTAATTAAACTAAAAGGCTTTTGCACAATAAAAGAAATAATTAAAAGAGTGAACAGCCACACTGCAGAATGAGAGAAAATATTTGAAAACTATGCATCTGACAAGATACTAATCCAGAATGTACAAGAAATGCAAACAATTCAACTAACAAAACCAAATAATTTAAACATGAACAAAGGACATAAAATTTTTTTCAAAAGAAGACATAAAAACAGTCATATGAAAAAATTATCAAAATCATCATCAGAAAAATGAATATGAAAACCACAACAAGATACTATCTTATTGCAGTCAGGATGACTATAATTAAAAGGACAAAAAGCAACAGATGTTGGCAAGGATGCACAGAAAAGGGAAGACTGATACGCTGTTGGTGGGAATGTAAGTTAATACAACCTCTATGTAAAACAGTATGGAGACTTCTTATAGAATTAAATATAGAACTATCTTTTGATCCAGCAATCCCACTGGTGGGTATCTACTCAAAGGGAAAGAAATCACTATATCAGAAAGATATCTGCACACGTATGTTTCTTGCAGAACTATTCACAATAGCAAAGATGCAGAATCCATGTAAATGTTCATCAGTGTATGATTGGGTAAAGAAAATGTGGCGTATATACACAACGGAATACTATTCAGCCATAAAAAAGAATGAAATCATGTGTTTTGCAGCAACGTGGATGGAACTGGAGGCCATTATCTAAAGTGAAAGAACTCGGGCATAGAAACACAAATACTGCGTGTTCTCTCTCACTTTTAAGCGGGAGCTAAATAATGTGTACACGTGGACAATGTACATTATTCAGGTGATGGATACCATAAAAGCCCTGACCACTATGCCATCTACCCATGTAACAAAATTATGCTTGTATACCATAAATTTGTGCAAATCAGATTATCAAATAAAATTAGATGCTTGGTTCATTTAAAATACATAGAATATTTTAAATTTCATGAATGCCATATACATTAAATAATGTCAAGGTACTCGATTGTTTAATCTTGTAATCTAATAATTTAAAGGGAGATTGTGAAAATTCTATTTGGTCCTTCCACATGCACATTCAAATTTCAAAATGTAGATATGGTATTTTATTTAGGTTCTGAAAGATAAATCCTCATTATTTTTTGGTAAAGAGCATCAACATCCAATCAGAAATGAAGACCTCCCTACATTTTTGCAACATATGCCTTGTTTTTGTAACAGAGAAAATTAAAATATAAAATGTACATCATTCTGAATGTGTAAGACAAAAAATGAGTTAAAATCGTAAAAAAAAATGAAGCTGTTAGAAACAATACTTCAGGATATTTTTTGCACACTAGAAAAAATAGTCTTTGACAGATCCGGTCTCTGCTTGATTTTGTCTCAGTGCAAATTCCTTCAGCTTTCTTTTCATTTCTTTGAAGGACTGGGATTGGGATAAGGGTGAAGTGTGGAACAGCAGGTGGCCCTTAATTCTGACAAACCCAAGCCATCCTGTCATATTTTAATGATTCTGTTGCAGGTGTGAAAAGTTTTTCCCTCTCTCCTTTTTATAATTTCAACATAAACACAAGTTGGGTTATTTTCGTTGCAACAGCATGGTTTATTTTTCTACTTTTCATTTAAAACCTGACTCACTTTTTCCCTCTTTATCTTCCTAGTTAAAAATCACTTCAGTGTTATCTTATAAATTTTCTGTTGAAGAGCTTATGTGGTTTTTGTGAAGTCTTTGTATAAATTGTTTTGGCTGCCTAGACAGAACCACCCACCACCCTATTTGGAGGTTGGTTTTCCCAATCCATATGGTTACAGTTGCGGGGTTTCCATGAGCCATGTTTGTGTAATATAGTCCTAATTCCTCAGAGAATTTAGAATTATGGCTCAGATTCCATCTTGAATCTGGTTGATCTTATATATGTGAAGACAGAGGTGTTAGAGAGTTATTGGTAGCTGTTTCCTTTCATGTTTCATGGAAACAAAGGGAACCAGTTTAGAGTGACCAAGTTGTCAGGAAGAGATGACAGATAGCCCAGTTTTCCCTTAGTGTTCTAGACCCTGCTTCTGGCTTGGGCCAGAGGCTTGGCTGTTTTCTTATCCTTGTCTTTCTTAAACCTAAGGAAGCCTGTTTCTTGTTGCTTATAACCTACAGAACCCTGTATTACAACCTGATATTTGAGGTTCTATAGCTATGTAGTCTAATATCTGTAAGTCTTTCTGTTTTGTCAGAAAGACCCTATTCTTTAAAAAATGGTATGTCCTCCAAAAATCTCATGTTGATTTACTTTGGCATATTCTCACAAAGGCAAGGTCACACAAGTTGAATTTCCATTTTAATGGTTTGATTTCATTATACTAAGCAGACAATTGGAAACAGAAGGAAACCATTAAAAATATTGTGATGTCACACAGGAAAAATATTTCAAAATGGTTTAGCTTTACAGAAATCTGCATAGTGTGAAAAGATTACACTGGTGTGATACAGGGGAAAGAACACAAGCCTTTCAAATCCCTGCCCTGGAACCTCTTGACCGTGTGACCCTGAGGGGGTTGTGTGACATCCCTGAACTTTGATTTTCTCTTCTGTATGAAAGAGAGTAACAATACATCCCAGAGAATTGTGATGATTTCCTGAGAATGCAATGATCCTAATGGAATGCTGCTACGCAGTAGATGGCAATAAATGCTAGTTATGTTCTTGTTTCTTTTTCCGCCCATGAAAAGCTAATTCTGGGGAACATTTGATCTCTTCTACCATGTTTTTGTGAACCTACTATCTGTTAAGAGTCTTATAGCATAATTACTGAGGGATCCCTCAGTATTTCCTGAAGTATATTTTATGGTGCTCTAGAATTGAGAAGATAATAGGTGTTTTACAGAGAACAAAGGAAAAAAGATTTTAAGGTCAAAACACTTTGGGAGAATGCTAGGGGTGCCATCAGATTTCTTTACCACAGAACTTCTTAGAACCTTTAATATGCTCATGCTGTGATAAATATCCAGGAAAAGAATTTAGTATTCAGAAGTTCCCTACCTTATCTGTGAAAGACTTTCTTCAAGGTACATCTCATGGAACCAGAATGTTGAGAAATAAATTTTGAACCAAAACAAAGAAAGAAAAAAGGAGCTTAAATAGTGAATCTAGTGTTATTTAAAACTCAGGAAGTAAATCTTACTTGGTTATATCTGTGCTTCATTAGACTTTGGTAGTTTTCCCTTGCTAACCCCTCTGGGAAGTTAACAGTTATTAAATGGAAGGATGGGACTTGGTTACAGGTGGTATACATTGAAGAACAATGTGAGAATCAGGAAGTTCAGCCTGCTCTCTGGCGCTAATTAGTCAAGTATTCTTTTTCAGTTCCATTCAATACTCCCTTATAAGTTTCTTCTTTCAGTGTTTTATATGATAGCAAATTGAGACA
The DNA here is from genome assembly GCA_004363605.1 of Indri indri. Lineage (NCBI taxonomy): Eukaryota > Metazoa > Chordata > Mammalia > Primates > Indriidae > Indri > Indri indri. The sequence continues at coordinate 616,127 of RJWJ010000013.1, read as the reverse complement.
TATCATATTGCACTGAATTCTGGTACTACAAGGCATGAAACCAATCCCGTCTTCATTTCCATAGCTAGGAGCGTTAGTGTTGAATCACGCTATGAACTCTCCCCTGTGATAGTAATCCTGGGTAGTAAGTACGCCAGCAACTCAAAATGCTTGGGGACTTTAAGTGCATATTTCCTCCTAGATTTACAGCTCTGACCCAGTCCAACCTATACCAAAATGTGATTGTGACAAAGCGAAGGAAATGACAGTATTTTTGTGGGAATCTTTTTTAGAAAAAAAAATAGTCTTGATAGAGAACTCTTTATCTGAACCTGAGAGATGAGTGTGTCACTTGGTTGGTGTAATTATATCTCAACAGACATTGTTGAATGCACAGTAATGATAATACCTTAAGAAGGGATTAAAACTCACTAATCTCAAAGTGCAAAACAGTAGTGCTAAAGCTGGCACTTTCCATAAACACCTTCTTCCATGGTGTGTTACAAAATGGAATCTATTTCCCAATCCCAGAAAGCCTGTTCTATTTTGACCTACTGCTATGCGAAGGGACTGTATTTAGAAGCATAACTTTTTATAATATTTCAGTTGTTTTTCATTTTTAATTTGCATCTACAGTGCTAGGGAGAAATTGATCCTAAGAGATGCCTCCCAGTTACCAATACCTGTGTTAATGCCTTTAGTTTTGTCATAGATGATTGTGCTAGTACATTTGCCCAGCACTTTCATTTTTTTCTGGATTAAGTAACTCACTGCTGTCAAATTCTAGGTCTATCAAATTCTAGATCAGCTTTAAATTCTTGTCCCTTGTTTTCATTTTTTGGCCTTGGCTTATTGTATCACTTCCCTGAACCCCTCTCTCCTTCCCCTCCTTATTTATTTTAATAGCAGTTGTTTATTCTTATGGTCGATGCAGCCTTTTCATTAAACTAACTTCCTGCTTATGCTAAAGCTCACTGGTAACATTTACCAGTACTCACCTGTGTAAGATGGAAAGCTGTTGGGGACACCTGATGTTCCAAGTCTTTGGGACATTCCAGCCTCACCATGAGCTTTTCTATTTACTTGACTTGTATTTCTCCCCTTTGATCCATCTCTGCCTTCACTACGCACATGTCTGAACATTTCCATATGGCGGTTGCCAGATGTTTGTTTATATGCTATGCAGCCTCAAAGTGTGAGGAACTGTAACTTCACCACACTTGCTCAAGGCTATTTCAATTGCCTTTATGAAACACAACTAAATTGTGCTTGAGTGTATTTCTGTGTTCTTTACTTGTTAATATCTGACTGGTCTGCTAATATCTTCTGTTGGGTTTTGTGTAGGTTAGTGTTTCTCTAGAGCTGCTCTCACTAATACAGTAGCTGCTAGCCACATGGGGCTGCTTACATTTAAATTAAATTCAATAAAATTAAAAATTCATTTTTCAGTTCCATGAGCCCCATTTCAAATGTTCAATAGATACATGTGGGTGGTGGTTACCGTATTGGACAGGACAGATACGAAACATTTCTGTTATTGTAGAAAGTTCTATTAGAAGTGAGTAGTGGTTTCTCTGGGTTGAACCAGGTAGTTAACATTCATGGCCTGCTAATGTTAAGTGTGCCGTTGTTAATAAATTTGATTCCTAGAATGTTTCAACTTCTAACTTTGTGAAAGATTTATTGGTAATTTCCTAATTTTTAAAGGAGGTAAAGGTGTTTGCCTTGTTGTCCCTCTGAAAACCTGTGTATTTCTCATCTGCATTGTCCTCTGTAGGATATATTTTAAAAACATACTCGGTTTTTATCTGCTATCCGCCCTCTCCTTTCCAAAGTATACATTGTAATTTTGCTAATATTGCCATTTAGACTTTCCAAAGAACCATTATATTGAGTAAAAATAATTTAGTCTTTTTTCTGTTTGGTTTTAACTTTTTCCCCTCCTACTCCACATCTTCACTCTTCTAAGGTATTACACGTAGGCAGAGGTAGTATGTGTAATTGTGCTGTAATCTCAGACCTGTAGGATGCCCTGTAGGACAGAATTAGAACCAGGTGATCATTTCCAAGCTAATAGCAGGGGGCTCACCCTACTCAGCATTCTACATTCTCCTCTTTAGGCACACAGGTAACATTAGTTTTATATTTCATGTAGCAGTATGTGCAGCTTACCTTTGTGCAATTTTAGGAGTAGACATTCAGTGTACTGTACCCTGATTGTCTAGATTCTAAGGCTTCATTTACCTGCTCTGCGGGGAAAGGGGGGTTTTATTAATATGCAGCATTAACAGTGCTGGGCTCCGAGGATAGGTTGACATAGTGTCATTGTTACAGATGATAAAATTTGAAGGCGCATTTGCGGAGCAGCTAGCAATGGCTGTAAGAACAATAGCTCAGGATTTTATGGTGATTTAATCATAATCCACCCCCACCCTCTCATCGAGTCAGTCAACCTATATTTCTTAAAGTTTACATGGCAGACACTACATTAACTGCTGGGGTGATTCAGAGGCTAGGAAGGAGATGACAGTGAAGAGAGGTGAGTACCATGATAGGGTCCTGCAACCTGTGCAGCTGCTTCGGGCCCCAGGCTTATAAAGCTCCCTACCCTCAAATGTGGCTTAATGCTCTGCAGTCACTGTCTTGGAAAAAAAATTTTATAATTGTAATAATTTTGGAACAAGAGTCTTTGCATTTTTATTTTGTGCTGGGCCCTGTAAATTATGTAGCTGGAACAGTATTATGACGGGACATAGTTACTTAATCTAGATGTGGAGGGTCTGGAAATGCATCCTGGAGGAATAGACATCAATATTGAGATGTGAAGGAGGGGGAATTGGAAAGAAAGGAGAGTGGCAGAGACAATCTCCTTACAAGCTGTAGGTGGGCAGAGCAGAGCAATAATCCTAATGGTGAGTGTCACCCAACCTCGATGCCTCCATCATCTTCTTCAGGATATACCTGTCTCATGGACCTATCCTTAGAGACCGTCAGTTCTTAACCCTTGATTTCTCTTCTTATGACTCTTTCTTCAGATGATGATCTGTGAGAATTCACCAGAATTCCTTCTTAGGCAGAGGTTACAGCCCAAATGTTGACAAGGGCCTGTTGGGCAATGGAAATGAATTAAGCAAGGCTATGACAGTTTCAAGGATTCAGAGAACCCTTGTCTCTCTCAAGCTTCAGGTCACTGCATCCAGAACTTCCAATATTTTCAAAGGAGCAGGAAGCGTAGATCTTTCTGTGAAAATTTCCCGTTTTGGTTAGCAATTAATATTAAAAGTTTACACATGCTGCTGGCCAAACAAAATATAATCCTGACTACCAGCCTATGAACAATCAACTCCCTCTGCTTTCCTGAAAGAAACTAGAATATTCCTTACACTTTTCTACAGATGTAGGTTTCTTCCACAGAGGGTTGATTTCATTTTTTCCCGTTTTCCTTTTCAGAAGATAACCTTTATTTCAGGTCTGGCAGTGACCTCTTACATAAGTTAGTGGTTATTAATAGCATGGAATACCTCACGCCATGTACAACAACCTAAATATATGAGCTAAAACTATAAAATGTTCAGAGGAAAATACAAGGGTAAATCTTCATGGCTCTGGATTTGGAAATGGATTCTTAGATATGACACCAAAAGCACAGGCAACAAAAGAAAAAAATAAGTTGTGCTCCATTAAAATTAAAAACATTTGTGCTTTAAAAGACACCAGCTAAAAAGTGAAAAGAGCCTACAGAATGGGAGAAAGTATTTGCAAATAACATATCTCATAAGGATCTTGTATCCAAAATATGCACAACTCGGCAATAAATACACAATCCAGTGAGCAAAGGACTTGAATAGACATTTCTCCAGAGAAGATATAGAAATGGCCAAAAAACACATGAAAAGATGCTCAACATCATTAGTCATTAGGAAATTGCAAATCAAAACCATGAGATACCATTGCACGCCCACTGGATGGCCATAATCAAAACAACAAACAATAACACATGTTTGTGGGGATGTATAGATGGTCCCTGACTTAATTTTTTGACTTCACTATGGGCTTACTGGGTCATAACTTCATCATAAGTCAAGAGGCTCCTTTTGACTTAAGATTTGGTTACAGCTTCTACTGAAAGCATATTGCTGTGGCACTATTGTAAAGTAAAAATATCATAAATCAAGCCAACATAAGTCAGGGACTATCTGCTGTGTTGCCAGCATTAAATACATTTTTGACTTAATATTTTGGACTTACAGTGGGTTTGTTGGGGCATAGTCCCACCATAAATTGGGGAGCATCTGTAGAGAAATTGAAACCTTTGCTGTATAACTGGTGGAAATGTAAAATGGTACAGCTACTGTGGGAAACAGCATGGTAGTTCCTCAGACAGTTAAACAGAATTATTATATGATCCAGTAATCCCACTTCTGTATATATAACTCGGTAATTGACAACAGGCACTCAAACAAATACTTGTACACATGTGTTTATAGCAGCGCTATTCACAGTAGAAACGTGAAAACAACCCAAATGTCCATCAGTGGGGGAATGCATAAATAATTTGTTACATATAAAAAATGGAATATTATTCAACCGGAAAGAACCAATGAAGTACTGTTACATGCTACAACGTGTATGCACGTCGAAAATATTATGCTAAGTGAAAGAAGTCAGACATAAAAGGTCACATATTATATAGTACTTTTATTCAAAATAGGCAAATCCATAAAGACAGAAAGCACATTGGTGGTTTCCAAGGTCTGGAGGGAAAAGAAAATGGGAAATAATTGCTTAATGGGCATGAAGTTTTATTTTGAGATGATGCAAATGCTTTGGAACTAGATAGAGGTGATGGTTACACAACATTATGAATTCCTAAATACCACTGAATTGTTCATTTTAAATGGTTAATTTTATATTATGATAATTTTACGTCAATAAACAAAAAGCATGGACCTTGAAATCGAATAGACTTGTAATAGTGTTCCAACTTGGCTACTCATTAGCCATGTGATTTTGGCCAAATTGTATTTTCTCTCTGAGTCTCAGTTTTATAACATGATGATAAAAATAATACAGATTTTAAAGTTTATGGATGATTTCAGTGTGGAAATGCACAGAAAGTGATTGGTTCAATCCTCGCTCATAGTCTTCAGCAAATTTTAGCTGCTATAATCATGATTTGTAATAATTGCTGTTTTAAATTGCAAATACCATGATCACCAGAAGAGCAAAGAAAAAAATGGTATATACATGAAAAAATGGAGGTGGGGGGAATGTGTTTCATTAGTTACCAATATAATATAGTAATATTTAGGTGAAGCAAGCAGAATATGTGGTAGAATTTTCTATATCACTTCTACTGAAATATTAGCTAGGTACACAGAAAATGTGTTGAACATAACCAGTTTTGTTTCTTTAATCAAGAATGGATCCTTCATATTACTAGTAGAATGAAGACCTCCATCCTAAAACAGCCTGGCCAGTCCTGCTTGGAGTAGTCTTGTCTCAGAATCCAACCACTCTGGCCTTCTTTTAGTTCCTTACATGTACTAGGCTTTTTGTCCATTACAGCGTCTTTGTACCTGCTGTTTTTTGTCTTTTGACACTCATATGCCCCCATCTCACTTCCTTCTCCCTCCTATCCCCACAAAACACACTTTTTCCAAATCTATTTATTACCTGATCCTCAGCTCACACTTTGACTGCCTTAATGGGCTACACTGACTTCCCAAATTCAGTTTCATTCCCCTGTTCTGTGGACTTGGAACACCAAGGATCTCTTGTTGTATTAATAAACTCATGTTTACTCATGTGCTCATTTGAGCAATATCTCTCTCCCCGCCTAGCCTGGACATTCCATAGAAGCTGGGGCTGTGTGGATTTTGGTCCACAGTTACATTCTCAGCACTGGCTCACTACCTGGTGCATGGAAGGCATTTAATAAATGTTGAGTAAAGAAAAGAAGGAAAGATTGATTTGAAATAAAAATATGACTCCAAGAATGAGAGGTTGTGACTTAAAAAGCTACCAAATACTACGTCAGGACAAAACGTTACAGGGGCAATTTTACTCTGGAGTTTTACATTTGCTTTAGAAAAATGAAATGGAAATCATTCAACTGTTCAACATCCAGTTGGCATCCATAATTAGTCATCTTGTTTGAATTTGCTCTCTTTTTGGAGTGCCTTGCTTTGTGGTAAAAGTCATTAGATGGCTGGGTGCAATGGGAGGTCCATATCATACGGCCAAATAAAACATTACTCGAAGGATTCCAAGCACACAAAAACCTCCCTCTCAATATGTGGTGGTCTGAATTTTTCTGTGGAAGGGAAGAGACATTTTATTTGCTGCAAAATGTGACCTAGGAACCAAGAATAAAAAGTCATTTCCAGGAGAAACTATTTATTTTACATTAGCTGAAGGAAGGAAGACATTTTTGGAAAAAAAATAGCATCCCTTAGAAATACTGCCCTGCATTAAAATTAGGAAGGAAAAACATGATAGTAAAGTTAAATTAAAAGACACAAATGTTTTAATTTGCCTATATTAATAGAAAATGGCGGGTCTTTGAAAAATATTTAATTTCACTGTGTCCCCAAGTGTCAGCTGGTTATAGAAAATTGGGCATTTTCTTTGTAATTCTGCCTTTAGTTCTCCCCAAGAAGTTGGTGCCTTGCTCTTGCGTGTCCAGTTAACCTCTTCTAAAAACCAGGGTTGGGGATTGCATGCTTCATTCTTAGAAGACTTACTCAATATTTTGGCACTAGTTTTCCTATTTGTTGGAGAAGAATGGATAATTAAATAGGCTTATGCATTAAAAATATGTAGATTATTCATCAATATCTGCCAAAAACTAAGTACTGTCTGGAAATAATAATTTGAGGTCAGATAGATATGGAAGAGTGTTAATTTTTGTCCTGTATTTGATCTTGCTAGAATTTTGATGAAAAGGACTGACTTATTGTGATTCTTTTGTTTTTAAAAGCTGTGAATTTGAGAGATAATTCTTAAGTCAACAAATATTTACTTTTAAAAAATTTATGTATTGAACAATTATTTGAATTCTTCTCACATCAACCCTTGTTGTAAGTGCTGGGATTACACTGGTGAGCAAGACATGGTCCGTTTGGTAAGGCATCTTGTACTTACAAAGATCACTTCACATTTATACCTCGTGTGGAAAGGAGTATTAGTTGCAAGTGATAGTAATGCTTATGACAGTGACTCTAGCAAACAAAAGAAGTTACTGGTGCAAATAATGGAGACACCTAGCTACATTCATGGCTGGATTTAGAGACTCATATGTGCTTAGGAACCTCTGGCCATCTCTCACCTCTGCTTCCATCTGTGATACCTTTATCTTCTGGAAGCTTTTCCTTGTATGGTGGTAAGGATGGCTTGCCAGCCCACCTGCTGACCTGTCACCCTGACTCCCTCCATCCAGCTTGTTAACCCACTATCAAGAAAACCACTCTCTTCCAATGGTATCAGCAAAAGTCCTCAGACCGACTCTCTCAGGAAGGATGAGGTCAGGGAATGGAATGTTCAGTTTGGTCACGTGCCTGTGTCTAGAAAATCCTTCTCAAATTACATGAACTGAGAGTAGGTGAAAAATGATGCTCCCAAAGGAAAATCAGGTAGGAAGAATGAATGCTAGATAATCGAAAACAGCAGATGTCCATTCCATGCAGCGTTATAATTTCTGTCATGTGTAGTACTTCTTTTTTTCTTGCAGTTGAAGCAACTTTACAGAATGATGCTATGGGTTATCCCTGTTCTTATTTTATTCTACATCGTTCCTCCTGGGATTTTTTTTTTTTTTTTTTGCCTTTGTTGAATTTCTAAGTTGAAGTTTGGGTGGCCATGGGGATCCAAGTTCTTCTAACAACTAGAGATTTCTGCTGAATGTCACCGGGCTGTGTGGTTTCTCTTCCCTAGAGGACTTTTTTCTACTGAAGATGTGGAAGAATCCCCTCTGTCACTGACCTTTTATCGACTTGGCGTATTACTTTCCTGAAATATACTGATGATCATCCTAACCTTTGATGGGAGAATGTGGATAGGGACGTTTCTGAGGGACTCAGTACTTTTCTGTTTCTCTGTGGAGTTGTGAAGATTATCTTGCTTTGGCTCATAATTTGTCAATTTAAAACAGCAACGATCGCAAAAGTAGTTTTTAAGGTTTATGTTACATGTTGCCTCCCTACCCAATGAAACAAAGAACACCGTATGTGACATTTATAAATCAGCAAACATGTTTTTGCTATTCCTCCTGCCCTATACAGTGATGCATGTTTATTTCCACCTTGTTTGTGGAGCCCAGAATGGTCATGCTGTTTTCAAGGGTATTACACAACCCCAAAAAACTGAGATTCTTTAAATATTCATTTTGTTTCATTGGAAGTCTTGTTTGTGTCATTCTATTTAAGTTTGTGAAGTGGGAAGGATGGGGACAGGGAATAAGTGTGGATTGACTTATCTACACCTTTTTTTTTTTTTTTTTATGATTCTGGCACACACAATTTTGGTAAATCTTTCTATTAGCTGATGGTACATGCTGACCCAAAGCATCTGTCTTAGATGGTTGAGAAGAAGCCAGTGACAATGTAGGTCATCCACGTACTTTTATCACACGTTCAAAGAATCCTCTAACTGTATTTTAAATGTGCCTGAAGGGGCTCGAAGCTGGGAAGTGAATAGCATCACATATCCCAACATGTCAAGTTAGTGTTTCAGGTTTGATGTCTGCTGGGATTTGCAGTTCTTTCACCCAGGAGCTTTAAACAGGATTCACCAGGGCGGAGGAGAAAAAGGAAGAATCTTCAGATGCTTGACTGCTGTGGCAGAAAGAGTATCAATCGTTACAGAAATAACCTTCAACCTTTTAGCTTCACTGTATGGTGCTATTGACAAGTCACAGGAGATATACCGTCGCCTGACATAAAAAAGCTGACATTGATGAAATGCAGGATAACGTTCCTGATCTCACTTTTCAAAAACAAGGCTCTTCCTTTTTTATTTTATCTTCCTTTAAAAGTGTAGTCAATGATCTCAATCAATATGAACTACTAGGTTTTATTTTTGCCTCCCTGGATGCCCCCACCCTGTGCTGGTGCAGCCTCTGGCAGGAATGGAGCAGTCACAGTCCATTTGATGGTCATGGTCACAGATACAGTGACCATGATCATTAAAATGAGAAATAACTATAGACATTTGATCAACTCAGGAAAAGGTGAGAACAAATTTTAATTTCTATAAATGTTATTAGCTAAAGTAGGGTTCTGAGCAGTTCTCCGTTTTCATGGCAGGATATGCAACAGAAAAAAAAATGGATTTTCCGTGAAGTTCATAAAGATTGAACAATTCATTCACAAGTGTCAGGACATTGTTACCTGCTAATCATCACTCACCATCTTCATTCACAATTATTGCAATATGTAATTACCCTCTGAGTCCTGTGCTTGTAATTCAGTTGGTTTATACTGATTGGATTCCTAATATGCTACTTACTGAGTCTCTTCTATTGGTGATTAGGAGTCTAAACTGCAAAATGCACGTGTGTCTGTATATAGACACATTATATACACACATATTCACAAACTTTGAATAGAGAATGCCTACCACAGCACCAAAAGAAATGTGTTTCAAGTAGTGTGCAGTGTATTCTTTCAGTCAACAAATATTTATCAAGCGTGACACTAATACCATTGCAGAGACAAGGGACACCTCTGGAGTTTGTAGTGAGGGTGCCCTTCACAGAACACTTGAATATATGTGGTACTTTATTTTTACAAGTACTGAGAATAACACAAAGCAAGTTATGGGAGAAGAGAGTGATGGAAAGAGATCTCTCTTTTTTTAAATTTCAAAATATTAAAGGGGTACAAGTGTTTTCAGTTACATGGATTGCTTTTGTAATGCTTGAGTTCTGGCTATAGGTGTGCCATCACCTAATTAGTGTTCATTGTATCTATCAGGTAGGTTTTTGCCCCCCCGCCCCCCGCCCCGGTTGATTTCCACTGAGTTTTACTGGCCTCTGTGCACATCCGTGCTCATGGGTTAGTTCCAATATAATAGTACATGTGGTCTTCGTTTTTCCATAGAAAGGGGAGGAGGTGCCACTTGAGCAGAAATGTCGTGGCAGTAAAGCTTCCTCCCTGCGAACGAGCAGGTGGGGGGAATGGGGTTCCCAGGCAGAGGGACTAACTCATATAAAGCACGGGGTGTGTTTGGCATATTTAGGGCATGGCAAATAGTCTTCACGGGGACATTACTAGAGTGACTGCACTCTCAGCCCACTAGCAAACAAGGTCAACCTCCCCTCTCTCGAGAGGCAAGTCTAAATAGTTTCCGAAGGGCCTTTGCTCTTGCTCTGCTCTTCTCCACTTCTCACCTCTAAATATTTGGTGTTAATTTAAATTGACGGGGCACCTCCTTGAGCTCCGAAAACAAAACAAAAATATTGTTTTACTTTTAGGAGAGAAACCAGGACATGAAGGCAACACTGTTTTATTTGACCCTCAATCTGTGAAGTTTTTCAAGATGTAATGCGAAGGTTATAGAGTCCAAGTTCGGGAGGTAGATGAGTTAGATCAACTTTGCTGCCTCACCAATCTTTGTGTAGCCTTGCGCCTGCATGTCCTCATCCTTACACTGGGGATAACAATAGCACCTTATTGTCAGGTGAGTGTGAGAATTAAATGTGATGGTACATGGTCGGTGCTTAGCATACTGCCTGGTGTGTTGGGAGCACTGAATACACATTGCATGTATGTTTATGCTGAAGACAAATATTTGTTCCTGAAATCTTGAAATAGCAGCAAAAGATGAATATTTTTTTTTTCAATTCTTATGGTATTTATATCAAGTCTTTAATTTGTACATAAGAAAAATATTGGCCCATAGTCTGAACCTTAGGGATTTGTAACTCCTCTCCTAAAATCTTTCTCAAAAGTACACTTTCTGTTTTTCACATTTCTGGGGAATGTTTCTATCCTGATTACCTCATGCTTTGGTATTCACAGGTAATTGTTTTCCTCTGCCAAAATTAAGTAAAACTAAATCCTTAAAACAGAAACCAGCCAATGTCAGCCACTTTTGTTGATTCTGATGATTTGTTTGAACATCATAACATCGGAGAGATAAAAAAGGAGCCCACACTATAGAAGTTTTCCATGATGAGTGTGAGATAAATTGACGTTCTGTGCTTATAAAGTGAGTTTTTACTAAGCAGTAGAATAAAAAAAAAAAGTAGACATATTTTCATGAATACAGAAAGATGCCCAAGGTGTTGAGTGAAAAAAAGGAAGTTGCCGTAAGGTGTTATGATCCTATTTATGTTTCACGCATAAATATACACATACACTCCTGAAATTGTTCACCGAGGACACCTCTGAGTACTGTTTTCATGTTATACTCATCTGTACTGTTTGTTTCCACCAACATACACTTTATGGTTTATGAGCATATATATTCACTCCTTGAGAGTACTAAGTGAGGGAGAAAAAAGTGAATTTCTTTAATGACAGGAGAAGAGGTAGGGGGAGTGCTTTTTCCTTTCTGTTATTTGAACAAAGAAAATCTCATTTGACATCCTTAGTCTGTTATGTAGACCTGACAGGCTACCGTGCCTATTGCAAAATATTATGGTCTCTTGGGTTATTCTAATTAATGCTCACCTGTAACAAGTTGGAAATAGAATCACGTATGACAATGAGCTATAAGGATTCTGCATTCCTGGAAGTGGCATTAGTGGTGTCTCCCACATGCATCAATGGCACCCACTCAGCCTTCGTTTCCATTCTTTAATTCCTAAGTTTACCACTTTCCAAATGGCAATTAGACTGAAAGCTCCAGAGATTTTAGTCTTAAAAAGCATACTGCTGGTAGAAATATCAGACATGGAAATAGCAGGGTGAACGTTCCGACAGGAATTCATTCATTCACTGTGTGTTAATTGAGCATCTATTCTGCATGTGGTTGGCCTGGGCCCAGGTTTCCCCAGCAGGGGCAGGGTAGGTTTTGTCTGGTAACATTGAGCTTGCAGCTGCTCTTTGTGTTTCCCATCGTCCTCACCACCCCTTGTCCATGCCATCTGGCTTCCTCGGCTCATTTAGGTGATCTGCTTAGCTTGTGAAAATTTCTGGCTTTCTGATCTCTGATCCAAACTACCTAGGAACTTAACCTCGATAAAACTTGAGTTTGTGTTGTCACTCTCTGCAGCATTTCACATGAGTTGGTGGTTTTTAAATGGGTTATCTGCCCTGGAAAATTGGAGTTTGACATGCCAACATGACAGAGCCATGGGGACGTATGGAGAGTTAGACCAGCATGTAAATAGAACTGGATGAGGAGAAAGCCCAGCCAAGGTAGGATTCTGCTCTGCACATACTCTCATTGCTTTAGCTGGAGCTGCCCCAAACGGGAGGTGGGGGAGGGGAGAATACCCGCAAAGGCCCAGCAAGCACCGCGGTAGGCAGGAGTCAGGAACACTGAACATACCTGTAGGCCAAATAATTAACTTGACAGCTTTATAGGATTGCACTCCTCCTCTCTCGTCTTCTTTTTTTTTTTTTTTTTCTTGACCAATTACTTTCAATAATGATGGCAAGTCAGCGTCTACCCCTGACTGCGTTAGAGATTATAATGTCAGAAGGGCCTTTGTAATGTCTTCTGTGTCTTAATAAAACTGTCAGCTGAGGTTACCTCATTCTCTGATTTCTGTCAGGGAAACATGGACTGGTGCAGCTGGGCAAAGACGCCGGGTTGTGGTGTGTGTTTTCAGATTGTTGTGATTTGCCACGTCACAGCAGTGCCATGGCTGTGTGGCGATGTTTGCCAAAGAAGAGGCTCTTCTTTTAATTAGGTCCCTGCTGACGTTCTGGTGGGATGTCTTTCTGTAATCCGTTTGTGCTGTCAGGGAGACTGTTGGTAACCTCTTACCTCCTCTTTGGCAGAACTTCTGCTGACACGCTGGTGGCTTGGTTAATGTCCATCCTGCCCACTGATTAGGCTCCCCTGAGTCCAACTGTGATGGCATTATTTTTGTATATAAAGACACATTGGCAATCTTTTATTAGCTACCAACTTAGATTGATGATCTCCCACCAAGCCCTTTTTAGGCAGAAGTGCAAAGAAATGTGTGTTTTTCTTGGAATCTTGCTTTGAGCCAGCTACTACCCTGAACACTATGCATTTAAGTGTGAGCAGAAACTGGCACCATCCCTGCCCGTGAGGGACTCACTGGGGGTGGGGAGGTCAAATAATCACACAAACAGGTGCACATTGAGCTCTGGAGCCAGTGTGCTGAAGATTAAAAAAAAAAAAAAGTGGTTCCGAATGGCTATAGATGAGTGATTCTTAACCAGGAGTGACTTTGCCTTTTGGGGACATTTGGCAATGTCTGGAGGCATTTTTGGTTGTCACAACTGGGGGGATGATGCTGCTAGCTTCTAGCGAATACTGCTAAACTCTCCATTATGAACAGTATAGACCCCACAACAAGATTTACCTGACCCGAAACGTCAATAGTGCCAAGGTTGAGAAACTCTGCTCTAGAGCACGGGAAACATTGGGACATCCGGGAGGTCTCTTTGAGGATGTTCTGAAGGATGAGCAGAATGCAGCAAGGTGGTGGAGATGGATCAGGTAGGGAGGAGTTTTCTAGACAGGGGGAAAGCATGTACAAAGGAAAGCACATAGGGTCCCGGAGGAACTGAAAGAGGCCCTGTGGCAGTTAACAGGAAGAGAGGGAAGTGAAATGCGCATGGAGGGTGGAGGTTGTGGACCACCCAGGGCCTTGAGGGTCATGCAGGTTTCTCACATAAGGTGAGAGCTAAGGTGAGTCCCAGAACTCTGGTGTGGTAAAGGCAGTACCTACCTACTTTTGGAGATGACATTGTAGCATGTGTTCTAACAGAAAACACTCATCTTGGAGCCACATCCAAGTGGGATTGCATCCCCGTTCTATTTCTCATGATGGGATGAGTTTGGACATGTATTTGACATGCACAGTCCTCAGTTTGTAGGTGGGGCTATTGACACTCACTCCGTAGAGCCATAGTGGAGGACAAACGAGATAAAGTAAATACAGTGTCTTTTGTAGCACTCCTGTCTTCAGTCCAGCAGGCTAAGGGGGTTTTATTCAAAACCAAGAGAAGAGAACTGCATGAGAGACTAGGACTTTTCTTTGAGTTTTTAAAAGTTATGAGCCTGCCACAAATACAGGTGTCCTATACCCTGGAAAAGCTGTTGCCAATGTTGTTGTAAGCCCAAGTCCTTCCCTCACAGGAAAGATTCTCTTGGGTCTTGTGGATGAGATATTTACCTTAGTCAAAAATTCCAGTTATAACGCAGGTCTCTTAATATCCAGGGAAGCCATAGGGGAATGATGTACTTGTGAACTGTGTTTATAGAAGTTTATGGGAGAAATACAGCATAGAGGCTAACAGTGCTGGCTCTGAAATCAGTCCTGTGTTTCAATTCTAATTTCTCCACTCATTGTGATTTCTTTTCTAGCCATTTCCCATCTATAAAAAGGGTAAAAATGAAACTCATAAAGTTAGTGTTAGGTAAAATGAAATATATGTATTAGGTCATTAAATATGAATGTCTGATTTTGAATCAAAAGCTTAGTTTATTATATCTCAAACAAGAAGCAGTACAATTAATCAAAGTATGTGCCTAAACTATTGACACAGTTTTGCCATCTTAATGGTAGCTTGTTTATGCCAGCAGCGAAGAAGTCTGGAGAGTGAATAGCGATGAAATTGCAAAAGGTGTTTTCCACAGCTTGTTGAGAATTGAGTATTTTTCCTTGTAAGATGTGGTCCAAAGCCTGGAAGAAGTCGTAGTCAGTTGGTGCAAGGTCTGGTGAACATGGTGGATGACAGAGAGTTTCCAAGTCCGTCTTCTGTAGTTTGAGCAGCATTGTTTGTGTGACATGTAGTCGAGCATTGTCTTGCAACAGGATTGGTCTGTCTCTAGTGACCAGTCTCAGCTGCTTAATCACAAGCATTCTCATCATTTCATCCAGTTGGTTGCAACACTTAGTAGGGAATCTGATAAATACAGAAGACTCAACAAATAGTGCTCTCAGAGAGGAGAAAACCAGATATACCACTACTACGATTCCCATGGTCAATCTATTTTTTAAATATTTAGGGAAACTGAGGCTGAGCTGCAATCTCTAATTAATTATTTAGCTAAATGAGTGAATCCATGAATCCAGGAATAAACAAGCAGACCGAAATTCCTGTCTGACCACTATTTCTGGCATTCAGTCCAAATTCTACCTCTTCAGTAATAGAGGACTTAAATAGATAGGTGACTATAGAAAATGTACAGGTTAATTTCAAGAGTAAAATTAAAAGATCTGCCTTGGAAACTTAGAAAACGACACAACAGATTTTTAAAAAATACTAAAAACGGTCTTTCCTGTATTGGAAACCTAAAGCTCAATGCTCTCAAGGGAGCTTTTCTTCCCTATATCAATAGGACTAGAATGGCCTTTGAAGTCATTCTGCCCAGTCCTCTCTCTCCTCACAGAGCCGGACTTGAGACATCTCCATGCTTTCCATCCTTCCCTAACATTCCCTAGACTCATTTCTCTTGGTGACCTGTCCCGTGTCACACATTTGCTGTCAAAAGTTCTTTCCAGCATCACGCTTACATTGTTCATGCTGTTACTGTCAGCGTCGCCTTTAATTCATTCTCAGCAGAGAAGCACCCTCTACTTGTGCCGATTTAAGGAGCGAATCTATCCACCTGTGATAATGCAGTGAGATCCTTGAAGAAGCAGGCACCATAGAGCCTGGAACCATTGATTTTCCCAGGTGCCACTTGTTTGTGTGTCTCCATATGCTGATTGTGACTTTCAGCCCTGTTTTCCTTTCATTTAGTAGAAATAAGGGCCCGCAGCTGCTTCCTTATTTCTGCTGCTTCTGTTGGTTCTGGTGTGTTTTTTTCCACCAAATATAGGTCCCTCCTGAGTTACCTACCTGGAAATACTCTCCATGTGCAGTGTACCTTCTGTTCCTGGCAAACTTCCTTTCCCCAAAGCATGCCCCTTTGTTTTCCTTCCAGGAGGAATGATGCCCTTGGAAGTGTCTTCTTTTCTGACAACTAAGTCACACCACCTCTTACAGATGCAAGACTTAGTTCAGGCCTCGTTGGTAGACTTGGCATTTGTGAATTTCATTATTAACAATTGTGCATGTGGATTGCCCATGGATTCCTGAGCACCGGGCAAGCTCAGGCTCTACCCTCATCACAGGTGTGGAAATTAAACATTTATTCAGGATTGGCCATGACTGTGGCAGGCAGGCAGACGTTGTGCTGTTTTGCTTTTACAAGCTCCGTGATGAACATGGGGAGGGGGTTGGTTG
Source organism: Indri indri (assembly GCA_004363605.1). NCBI lineage: Eukaryota > Metazoa > Chordata > Mammalia > Primates > Indriidae > Indri > Indri indri. The sequence goes on along the minus strand of RJWJ010000013.1, from coordinate 599,766 downwards.
GATCAACAGCCACAGACTTTTCAGCCATAAGGACAACACAGTTGGCTATGCTACTGATCTGCCACCTTTTAATGGCCTGATAATTAAAAATGATGGGCAGATAAAAATGGGGGAGCTGAACACAGCTCCATAACACAATTCTCCCCTGATTGTCACACTCTTCAGGAGGTATGTGGCTCAAGGGCAGAAGCCAAGTCAGGTTTTAACAGGCCAGAAACTCACTGTCATATCTTTTTGCCATTACAAGCATGTTACAAAAGAAATGCTTCGTTTCTGTGTCAGAATATATAGTGACTGATTATCCTCTTTTGCTTTGTTTGTAATAAAGGTAAAAACTTTCACAAAAATTACCACTATCCTACTGTCTGTCATTCCTTCTTCAGGAGAAATTTGAATTTGTATTTTTTTATTTATTCACATATTTATTCAGTCCATAAGCCCTGACAAGGTACCTTAGTTTGAGGCCCATCCTTTGAAGTGAGGTATCCCAAGAATGGAAGAACAAGCACCGCAGGTACTCACCATCAAATTGGTACTAAATGATCAACATTAAGGGGCTCACATCGTAGTACTATTCACTGGGTGCCGGTCAGGGTTGGGGGTGGGTAAGCTCACAACGGGATGCGAAGTACACTGTATGGGGAAGGGCACGCTTGTAGGTCTGGCTTGGGTGAGGCAAACGCATTACATGTAACCAAAATGTTTGTATCCCCATAATATTCTGAAATTAAAAAAAAAAGAATTTGTATTTTAATTAAATTCTCTCTCTCTCCTACTCACGTGTTCTCATTCTCACTTTCATTCAGCTCTGTTTTACAAGTAACAATGTGTTATTGGTTTGGAATTGATTTGGGTGTCATATGTTGTCATTTGATAAAAAACAGTTTAGCTAAGCTGCCTGACATTACAACAGCTGGCGATGTCACTTTTGTTAATGTCTTTAACCACGTTTTTAACAAAACAGCAGATGCTCATCACAAAAGCCATTTTCTTTCTCTATTCGGTTGTGTAAAATCAGCTCAGCTAAGGGCCGCAGCTTGCACAGAAGTCCTGTGAGTGGATCGCGTGACCACAGAAGAAGACGTATTTTGAGGATCTTGATTCTTTGGCAATGTTGGAGGGAAAAAAAAGAGAGCGAGAGAGAGAGAGTTGTATAAGCAAACAAGGCACAACAGGTTTGTTCTGTGAGAAGAATGCTCTGAAAATGTGGAAAATGTGGTGGCTCCTGGGGAGGACAGGCGGTCTCAGCCTTGGGACCATACAGCAACAAGTTCAAACGAGCAGTGTGGCCAAAGGTGAAGCAGAGCTGTGCTAGGTCTAGCAGGTGTACGATGGCATCCTCACTTTTTAATTTCTGATTTTTAGGGGGAAAAAAATCCTACCTGTTTTCCTTCCCTCACTCCCTCTCTTTCTTAACCAAGGCATTTTATACTTTGCAGACACACTCACACACACACACACACAGAATGGGATTAGTTTTTTTGAAACATTTGACAGTCATGCAGCACAGACTGTAAAAGTTTCCCCTGAAAGATTTCCACCAAAATTTTTTTCCATGTAACAGACATCTTATTTTTAGGTCTTACCCCTACGTTTATGATTTTTCACTGCCTTGTTCATGTTTGGGAGTCGTAGCTGGAAACCACGATGCCCGTTTGCTCATTTGTGTTCATGCACTTAGCAAGTGTTTACGGAACCGCCGTTGAGCGTGAGGCAGTGTAGCCTCACGGCTAAGAGCATGTTCCCTAGGACCAGGGCTCCACTTATTCGATGTCTCCACTGTTTATTAACCCTGTGACATGGGACATGACTCTCAGCTATTTTGCCCTTCAGTTTCCTCAACTTTAAAATGGGGATAATTCTAGTATTTACCACATAAGCTCTTGTATGACTAAAATGAGTTAATCTGTATAAAATGAATAGATGTACAATAGCAATGCCTGGTATATAGAAAGCACTGAAAATGTTGACCATTATTATTGCTGTTGCTGTGCTAAAAAGGTGTATTGCTACAAGAAGGTATGTGCTTTTTAATATACTGGGGTATACTCTTCAACATCTTTTCTACCCCTGCATAATTTAGTTTAAACCATGCAAGAATTGACTTGTGAGTATGTATATGGGGAGAGGAGAGTCTTACTCTTTGTATGTATAAAGCACAGATACACATACTGCACATAAAAAAGGTACACAGTATATATCTTTATTGAAGGATTAAAGGGCGGGAATGATTAGGAAAACAATGTCTGAAGAGGCTCCTTAGGGGGATAATAATGAAAAAAAAAAAAGTTAGCAAACATTAGTCTAAAGCCAGGATTAATGCCGCATAGCTAGAGACATCCAGGAACACATTTTGGGGTCAATGAGTTGGGTTTTTCACACATTGCAGTGGGGAAGAACACGCCATGGAGACCCACAAGGTATGTCAGTAAGAGGGTATTAGAAAGGATTTGGACGTTGGTTGGGTGACTTGGGGGGAGTCCAGGGAAGTGAGATTCATGCTGGATAGGGATCTGTCACAAAGTAGAGGTAATTCTGTGATCGAATATCTCAATAAATCTCTATGAGGAGGACAGACTGAAGCAAGGCTAGCACTTTTATTTGTAATGAAGCAGCAGTCACTCTTACTAGCCAAAGGAGAAGGACATTTGGTATTTTATGGGTTGCACAGTAGCCTTATTTTTGTCTGTGTTTAGATAACAATAGAAAATGGTCTTGCTCTGTTTTACTTTATCATGGTCTCAGACTGACCATCCGAATTGTGGGTTTTTGTCCCGGTACTTACATCCAACGGGAGAGCAGTATGGCCCAGGAGTGAGTGCCAGGCTGGCCGCTAACACTGAGGCCTCACTGTAAGTGTCAGACCAGTTTACAGATGCTGTCAAGGGCTTCCTTTCTTTATCTGTCTGCTCCTTCCTTCCTTCCCAATCAGAGTAATCCCATCAGCCTTGCCAGGTATTGACTCAACGATGAGCTGTTCTGAAACAAGCTGGACCACAGAACAGTCAGGGGAAACTTGCTCATGCTTCTAAGAAAGAAAAACAAGTCTTTTTCAGGAATTGAACGAGGAAGCACAGAGCACTATTGGCCGCCATCTACTCATCATTCAGGAAACTGGCCTGAGGACAAGGTGTTTACAGGTCTCTGGAGCTGAGCGCTCAGCAGCACTGGGGCTGCCACCAGTGACATTGTGGAGTCTCTGAACCTGCCTGATCGCCACACTTCCTACTTTGCAAAATAGGAACTTTCCCATTCCTGTGGCTGCAAACATCCCGACAGGCTCCAGCACGTTTCCGTCTATGAAATGCAGGTGTTTGAAAGTATCTATCATGAAACTTGGGTATTTTTTAAAAGAAATTGTGGACACTCAATTCCTTTGCAAAATAATTCTAGGAAGGGCTTTTGAAAGTGCATGTGAGAAGACAATGGACTGTTTGTTGGTGAGGTGGTATTTTGCTATTTAGGCCCCATTCTTCAGGCCAAAGAGTTCCGTAGAAGTTGGTTTCTCCTTCACTCTCCCTTTTCTTCAAAGCTGTCACATCTGGGCTCACCGCTGCCTGTATTTGGCTGGCCCCACACCAGACTGCTTGGGCTGCTAAACATAAGAGCTATTATTATTCTTTCCTCAGAATATCATAGATTGTTCAAACTGTAAGGGACCTTAGAGGTCATCTAATCAGAACCCTCATTTTAAAGATCAGTAGATGGAGAAGCAGAGAATCAAGACTTCACAAAGGTCAAGCAGCTCCTGACAGAACAACTGTACTTTTCCATGTTGCGATGGATTAAAAAAGCTCTTTGTACCCACTACCACTTCTGGGTCCTGCACCCTTGGCAGACATAACTAATCATTCATTGTGCTCTTTCCTACCAAGTTCCCAGGCCATTTTGCAATCCTCAACCCAGTACTCCAGCAACTCATACCAACTGGTCATTGTTGGCATGTGCACTGAAACTGTTGCTGTACCATATACATTTTATAAATCAATATTTATTTTATAATAAGGGATAGCTATTTAAGTACAGACATCCATTTTAATCACAAGTACCATACTTAACATTTGTGTATTATATATCTATTATATAACTATGTGAAAGAAATATAGCTTTGCTAGCATATTAATGCACATTAATTAAGACCTAGTATTACTTCTGTTGCCAAGGGGACAGAGTCACAATCTGTACATTAGGACAAAACATTGAAGAGGAATGGATTTATGCTGTTGCAATAGAATCCCTAAGCATTTTGTTTTATTTTAAATTTTTTTAGGATTGTATCTCTCATGTAAGGCTACTGTGAGTTCCTAAACAACTCCATTTTAAGACAATTTCTTAAATACTTAAATGATAGATCTTTTTATAGTTTTTTTAAAGCTAGAAAATAGTTCCAATCTTGTGATGGTTTCTAAGCAACAACTAAAATGAAATCTCAATAGATTTTTAAGACTACTATTTACTTAAGAGGTAGAAGTACAGAGAACTAAAAGTAGACCAACCGTTTGATCCAGCAATCCCACTACTGAGTATTTACCCAAAGGAAAAGAAGTCATTTTATCAAAAAGTCACCTGTATGTGAATGTTTATCACAGCACAGTTAACAATTGAAAAGATGTGGAATGAAACGTCCATCAATTCATGAGTGGATTAACAAAATGTGTTATCTGTATACTACGGAACACCATGCAGCCATGAAGAAGGATGAATTAAGGTCTTTTGCAACAATTTGGGTGGAACTGGAGACGATTATCCTAAGTGAAGTATATAAAGAATGGGAAAACAAACACCACATGTACTAGCTATTAAATTGGAACTAAACGATGAGCACACGTGTGCAGAGGGAAGTAAAACTCAGTGGAAATCAAGCAGTGGGGAGGTACAGGAGGGGATGGGCAAAAACCTGCCTGATGTGTACAGTGAGCACTATCTGGGTGATGGACACACTTGCAATTCTGACTCAAGCATAATAAAATTGATACATGTAACCAAAAACATTTGTACCCCCATAATATTTTGAAATAAAAAAAAAGAGGGCGGAGTAGGTGGCCTTTGCACACTTTATTGTCTCTTGGCAATAAGTTAGGCTGGGGCTGACAGAGATGGAGCATAAGAGGCAGTGGACTTTACCTGCCTGGTGGCTGGGGTGCAGGTTGGAGAGGGGATGGCCCCTTTACATTTATTTGTTACCTTTCATTTCTGGGGTTTTAGAAAAATCACAAACAACAAACAAACCTATAGCATGGAGTCAAATGGTATTCTTCATTAGTGGTAAATGATTGTCAAGAAAGACCCAGAGGCTTCTGGAATCAGGAGCCTACCCAGGGATCACTGTGCTGAGCATTGGGGTATTCGATGGCCCACCCTGGCTCATCATCCTCCTTTTGCCGGCCTAAAGGCAGAGTTGCAAGTGATACCCCAACTAGGACCACACAGATGTGAATGAGGGGCAGTTCTGCAAAGGAAGAACAGAGCATTATTGTCAGAATAGGGAAAGGATGCTGGGGTAGGTAGTGGTAATAGATACTGTTCCAGGCAGCTTGCTTTCAAGTCAAATTCCATTGCGTGGAACAGTGTCGGGGGAAGAGAAGGGTCAGAATAGTATCCTGCTTTTGCTGTGTTTGGCTTGAGATCTGTGGCTGGCTTGAACCTGCAGGTGGAGCATTCAGAGTTCAAGGAATGGGAAAGTACACACACAAGAAAACTAAAAAGCACTGTCTTTTGGCTGTCTGAATGAGATTTGCACTTCTAGGCTTGATATTCATAACAATACTATATGATATTATATGAAACAGAGAATGGTACCAGCTCTGTGGCTTTCCTTATTCTGACCTGCTTCTGTGATTCTTTGCAACTATTAGAGATATTTCAGTGCGATAGTTTTCCTTTCCTTTCTGCCAATGAGTAGTTTAAATATAAATTGGCTTTTTTCAAGAAACAGATGTTTCATGTAGGCATAAGTAAACTGTCGTAGAGATTATGTAGTGGAAGAAAATGATTAATTGTGCCTTTTAATCGTAGTTCCACTATCGTATGAAACAGTCATGTCATCGGACCCATTTCACTAATGAAGGTTTAGCACCACTAAGAGCATATCTGTGTTAATGAGGGATCACAGGTTATTAATTGAAATCTAATAACAGCTTGCAATATTATGTTTGCATTAATTAGAAATAGAATAGTGGATTTATTGGTAATATACCTTGTGTCATCTTAGAGAAATGATTCCTTGATGGGATATAAAGAGGTTATTTTTGTGCTGATTAGGGTTTTTTCTGGCTCTTATAAGTTGATTTGATTTTAAACTGGAATAACCTTTCATGGCTGATTTCTAAAGCAGAACTTCTTGGTGTGCCTAGTACCATCCCCACCATAGCCTGTCTGGTTTGTGACCTGTTCATCAGGAAAGAGTATGTGTTGAAGCGAGTGTGGGTCAAGGAAGGAATGCTCATTAACGGCAGTTCTGTCACCAACTCACCTCTCCAGGGAGACCTTGTCTGGCCACCCTAACCAAAGAAGTTGCCTTCATTATGCTCCAGTAGTGCACCTCTTTGTTTCCATTATAGCACTTACAATCGATCACAACTGTGTTTGTGTACTTGTCTTTTGTATGACCCTTTCACTAGGGTGTAGTCTCTAAAGAACAAGAACAGTGTCTACCTTGCTTCTTGCTTTTCATTTTACGCCCAGCACCTAGCACAATGTGGACGTGCAGTGAATAGCTGTTGAATGGATGATCGAATCCTGACGATGGCTGTAAGAGCCTGGGGAGGGTAAGTTCCCATCGAAAGTGATGGTAGTATTTCAGTGCAGAGTTTAACCCCTGGATCTACAGCAGAATGATAAAATGCTGGACCTAAAATTTACCCTAAAATCATTCTGTGTCCTTGGTGTTTCTATTCTAGAAACTTGACCTTAGGATACCGTTGGACATAATTCAGTCTGGATCGGTGTCCCTGAGAACGGCAAGAGCAAGGAAAAGAAGTAGTCTCTGGTGTTGCGTCCCATGGCAATTGAGGGAGAGCTGTGTTTTCTAACATTTCTTAATTAAGAGTTTTGTAGAAACCAACATTTGTGATAAATCTCAAAATAGAATTTCAGTGTAATAATCGGCACTTTGGTTAAAGCTAATAGAAACCAAACAGGTAGGCTCAGCTGGGTGTCGCATTGAGGTTACAGGAAGGTAATTTTTGGCTGGAGTTGAGTTAGTCCAGGAGGACGGGGTAGAAGATTAGCACTGGGAAAACTGGGTGACGGCCTTCCTCCCCCTTTTTCTCCTCTTACTCCTTTTTTTCCCTGGTGAATTGTGTGTGAAAGCTACTTTCCTTATACTTGGTATATCTTGAGGAACTATGGCACGGGGGAAAGAGCTCTAAGCAGCCCATCAGAAGGCACAGATCCTAGTCTGGATTTAACCACTTGATAACTAGAAAGACCAAGGGAAAGTCAATTTTGGGGCAGGGGGGGTTGGAGTCAATTTTATGAATCTCCATCTGGAAAATAGAGACTGTTGTCCGTCTTGCAGAATTTTTGTACAGATAGTTAAGGAAGGTAAAGGTAAATCATAAGGCCAATGCAAGATATTGCTATTATTCAGTAATAATAATAGAAGGGAAATAAACAGAAGGAATAAGAGAGAACTCCACAGTGGCTGCTTGGGTTGACTCTTGGTTACCCAGAAGTAGCAGCCCTTATCTCTTCACCATGCCAGATGTCCCAGTTTCACTTGGTCTTCCTTTGGAGCTTTAAAAAATTCTTTTTTTGCTTTTTGAACTAGAGAGTGAACATGAGTGAATACTGAGGTTATACTGTAAGCAACTTAAGAGATCTCCAAATCAGTGTTTTAATCTAAACATTTGGAAATGATTTTTTTAAGTTATAGTGACTTATATGGGCAAGAGTACAAATTAACGGGCATTGGTACACTCTGCTGATAGGGTGCAGAAAGCCCATATGGTATAGTTTATAGAGATAGGGGTGTGTAGAAGATGATTTTGGTGGGGAGTTCTGGCAGATTTTTAAGAGAACTGCCTTTCGTGTGTTTTTCAAAATGCCCTTCCCTTGTTATATTTGGCTTCAGAGCATTTTTTTAAAAATATTCTTTATTCTCCCCTTGACTGGCAGCATGTTAGTTGATCCTCCATTTGTGTAGTATGTGAAAACTGCCTGTGGCAGAACAGTCCACATACATGTCTTGTATATGCATACCCTGATCTCCTGATCCTCTGGAAGTAGCCGCAGCCTGCACTCCCTCCTGGAGAAAGAGCTCAATTTGTTTCTTCTCTCTGATTAGGACATCACATTCCTAGCATCTGAAAGAATGTGTTAAGGTAAAAATGTAGTCAAATTGTTTAAGAAGTCAGAAGCCAGAGTAGTTTATGTGTATACACATATGTGTATGTTCTTCCTGCCAACTAAGGGGTAATTTTTTTTTCTGTTACACAGTGTCAAAATAAAATTACCTTGCAGACAAACTTCTAAATATGCAAATATACTTGCCATTGATTGATTATCAGATTTTTACCAAGCAGAATGAAGAACAGGTGCCTCTTAAGTCATGTTATCAGATTTTGTAAGATTTGGACATTGGTTTGCACTGGATCATGTTATATCATCACGTATAGGATCATGTTACAAGTATAACTTGTAGGTGCCAGGCTGTGTGCTTGATGCTACAATTCAGCAGCAAATGAGACAGATAAAAATCCTCATGCCATTATGTTTTAGTGGAGACGATAGATAATCAACAGGTTAACAAGGAAATAATATAGTTGCAGGTGATATGAGAAAAATAAAACAGGGAGCTTAGTGTCAGGAAAGGGATGCTATTTTTGATAGAGGGTCCAAGAAAGACTTTTTGAAGACAAAAGATTTGCTCAGTAACATGAATGGAGTAAAGTGGGAGACCTTAGAAGGATTAAGGGTAAAAGTGTTGCAGGCAGATGTATAAAAGCTTAAAGGCCCTCGGGCAAGAAAGATCTTGGAATGTCGAGGGAACAGTAAGAAAGCCAGTGGGGCTGGAGCTTTGGGAGAGAGGGGCAGAGAGGTAGGAATTGAGGTTGGATGGGTAGGCATGGGCCAAATTAAGTGGGAGGACCTTGTAGGCTAGGGCGCGGAGTTTGTAATGGACAGACAGTAGAGGGTGTTAAGTAGTGCTATGATCTGATTGATTGATTGATTGATTGATTGATTTTAAAAGAATTTGCTGGTTCTGTGAAGAATATATAGGAATAAGTTTGGAAGCAGAGAGAGAGAGACCAGTTAAGAGGCTTTGGGAATAATTCAGAAAATAAGTGATGGTGGCTTGGACTTGATGATAATGGTAGGGATGGTGAGAAGTGATCAGAGTCTTGATACATTTTGAAGGTATTTGGACCTTATTATATCCAGGAATGTAAACTAATCTGATAACGTCATATCACATGATTATATAATCTGTGTGCTGTGCTGACTTCAGGACCTAATTTTTTGGTAAGATGGGACCATACTGTTCTTAAATTGACTAAATGGATAGGAGATGGACAGAATTATAAAGCTGTAATAGACTCTCATATTCAATATTTTACATCAGAGTTCTTTGGATGAATTATTCTCCCACTAAAACAGTGAAAAGATGCCAGTACAAATCCATCCAACTTTATAACAGACAAAACATGATATAGCCATATTAAGCCTATTATGACTCGTTGAGAGTCTTTAACTTTATTGTGCAGTAAATTTCAGTTCGTGCTGACTTTTTTAAATTAAGCACTTTTTTTAAAAAAATTAAGGTGCACACCTGTAGTCCTAGCTACTCGGGAGACTAAGGTGGGAGGATCACTTGACCCCAGGAGTTCCAGGCCAGCCTAGGCAACCTAGTTAGACCCTGTCTCAAAAAACAAACAAACAAACAAAAAAACAAAACAAAACCCCCAAAATCTATGCTTTAAAAGAAAAAAACCTTAAGTGCCATTTTTTTAGCCAGATATGGTGGTGCATGCCTGTAGTCCCAGCTACTTGGGAGGCTGACGTGGGAGGATTGCTTGAGATCAAGAGTTCAAGTTTACCCTTGGCAACAGAGTGAGACCCCATCTAACTCTCTCTCTCTCTCTCTCTCTCTCTCTCTCTCTCTCTCTCTCTCTCACACACACACACACACACACACACACACACACACTGTAAATTAAGTAACAAAAAATAACCAATGTCAGATGAAATTCTGAGGTGGAGATTTCTGGGGTTTGCCCTAAGGGGCTAGATCATTGGCCTATCCCAGATAGGGTAGGGACAACAAAGATGAACTCCAGTATATTTTATCCCCAAAAAGAAATTAAGTGCAGTATTCCTGATATCCTATTAAATGTTTGAAGGATCACAAACATTGTCTAGCCTAACCACTGGTGGTGGTATGGCTGCAGAAGCTCCAGTGGAAAAGAATAAGCCTCTTTTACTATAGCTTTTGTAGACATTGTGAGAGTTAGTCTGATTAGAATGGATTAGGTTGTGTGTCTATATTGCAACAGATTCCTGTGAATAGGGGAGTATGATGTGCCTATTGCCTTGGCCTGAGGCACATTCTTCATCCCTCAGGATGGAGCTCTACTCAGACCTTCTAGACTGAGAACATAGGATGGCGGATTCCCCAGATACTGTCAAGGTTGTTGCTGGAAGAAGAGGAAAAGAGCTATGTGGGTAGCAGATGTTCACTGCCCTGTGACAGCACCATGGCATCCTCAGGCTGTGTACCCTCTGTGACGCATCCTCCAGATACCACAGAGCTCTGGAGCCCTGGAGGCAGATATAGATCAAAATATCACATGCTTTTTTTTTTCTCATTTGCTTTGTCCTTGTAAGGGACAAAGATGAAACTCTAGAATAGAGTTTTGCAGTAGAGCTCAGTAGAGGAAATTCCCTTTTGTGTTTAACAGAGCCCATCAACACTGATCTTGAAGAAGCATGTTGAAGAGCACATCCAACACAACTCTACTTCCAGCAGTGTATTGCGATCCACACACAGAATTCCCTCTTGGAAGTTCACGTTGATGGTGTCTGTTTTCATAGCTATCCTTTCTAAACCTTATGGCATAGATGTCAGAAAGCAAACTGAGGAAATGCTGAGAAAAACAAAGCAATGAAAACTTACCTGTATTCAGTTTCTCATAGTACTGGTTAAAGACCTTAAACATCCTTTCAGGAGTTGTGTCATGGGGAACGGTTATAGTGTCCAAAGGAGATTATTTTACCTAGCATGTCAACAACTACAACAAAAATGTTACCAGAGTGGAGGGAACATCTTCTTGGTGACAGAAGATGGCATGCTCAAAGGATTACTGTTATTTGTCCAAGGTCAAAGAGCAGCAGCTAATGAACACAGCAGGGAAGAAAGGATAGCACCATGAAAATTAGGATCATGTTTACACTTTGTTGAAGTGAAATTTATTTTTTAAGTTAGAAGCTCTGCCTTTATTAAAACAGTTAATGCCCAAGAATAAATGAAAATATATTGAAATACATCTTTCTCTTCCAGGCAAGGGTTGTAAACTCAGTCTCTGAAAGAATCCTAAGGTCTTAATTCTGCAAAAGGTACTCTTTAATCTTAGTTATCTCTCCTTACTGGGGATACTGGCAGATATTTGGTCTTTCACTACAACATGGCATAACCCATAAATCAATTCAGATGCCACATCCTATTGCCTCATCTATGTTTGCAGTCTGGTAAATCTCCTTCAGTATGTTTTTCCAACTAATATTTGTGGTTTTATATACAAGATGCTCCTGAGGCTTTACATGATATTAGCAAGATATCCAAAGATGAAAATCCTACCTGAAAGGTAAAATGTAATTTACTAGGGTAAAAAGAAATACTATACAAATTCTCCCCAACTGTGCCACATACTCACACTTCTTTTTTGCCAGGCAATGCTAGAAATATTTTATTTATTTTTTCCTATCTTTAATCAATTGCCCCATCCCTGTCCTGTGCAAACTAGTATTATCCTGTTTAAAATACTACTAACATGCATGCCATGTATCTGTCTATATGGCACATATAGTGTGGGACTCTGGGGTTTATTAATATGGGTGATATATAAAATAACATATTGATGAGAAAACTGGCATTTAGCATTTCTTCCTTTTTGCCATTGGAATTGTAAGTATAAATTTATTTTCTTGTGACTATGACCATCTCATTGTGGGCAGGAAATGTTAATATTTGGAGACCTTCCTCTTGTTCACAATAAGCAATATTTGTCCACTTCATGTCCTCCATTCGTCCAGCACACCATGCGGAAAGGATCATTTTAGTATTAAAGCCTTGTGAGGAAGCCCCTTCACCAGTGAAAATACGTAGTCACGGTTGAGTTAATCGGAGCCTTCCGCTTCAGTTTTCCACTCTCCTACCGGTGGCCTGGCTGAGCGCTCAAGTACCATGGTGATAGGCCTGAAAGAAATGCACAAATGGGCTGGGGTTTGTTTAACTGATGTCATTCGCCAACTGCTCCATTCCTCTGTGCAGCACGTTAAGCTACAGCAGGCATATTTTTGCAGCTGACTTGATTTACTGATAAAAAGAAACTGTGGAAAGGTAGCCTAACTCAACTCCTTTGTTTCTTGGGGGAAAAAAATGCTCAAGTTTTCTTCGCTGTTTCCCTGCTCTTTTCTTATTCTTTTGTTATTAAATAAATCAACACGAATAAATACACAAATAGGATTTTTAGAAATTCCATGGGCAAGCACTGAAAGAGCTCTCTAGGATAAAGCCACAGCATCTGTTTGATCCCTCCTTGTCACGGATTAGACTCTCCTCTCCTGGACACCCACAGTGGCCAAGGTGGGGGCACAAAGGTGCAGTGTCATTTACATCTTGCAGCTATAGTACCTCACAGTTTGAGGGCAGGATGTATCAATTTCCTTCTAATCCCAGAGCTGCTGAGATCACTTCTTGTCTCTTTATTGTCCGTAAGACTTGTAGTTTGAGTTAAGAGTTCTTATTCTAAAATTTCAACTGAATCTTATACTCAACCAGCAGGTGAGATGGTTTCTGCAAAGATAGAGAATTCAAAGCATACTTTTGGCTTTCAGTCCTGAAAGAGGTTTTGGAGAGCTTTGTATTGTTGGAGGCTTTTTCCTCCTGGTTGGACTCATTATTACCCTTTTGTGAGTACTATTTTGCTTTTCTGAATAACTTTTTCTAAACCTCTTTTTCTGGTGGAAAATCCAATTTAGTTGCAAGCAATATGACCAGTTCTGCTTCTTTATTTTTCTTCTTCAGTAAAAGGAAAATAAAAGATTGTGTGTCAAAAGGGAGATGTATGATTTATGGCATTAGCACTTCTATTAATAAATTTATGCAGCAATTACATATCTTCATATTTTGTATTTATTCATAACTGAAGACAGCTTCTTTATGTTGCAGAAGCATAGTTTTCTTTAAAACACACTTTCTTGGATCTTAAGCTTTTGCCCCAGATTTCCATTGATAGTAGACACATGGTAGCAAGTTCTAGTTGCTGTACACACTCAGAAATGGAGTGTACTTTTGCTGCAGATTTAATCTTAGATCTGTTGAAACTTGGGTGGTGGTCATGATGTTCATAGACACAGTTCCTTTCTTAGGAGAGCTAACTTTTCTCCATTTCACAGAAACTGTGAATCCTGCTTAATCCAAATGATTTAGAGGTACCTGCTGTCCCCATTCTCTCTCACCCTCAAACTGGGTGATCAGAGTACTTCATTCCTTTGACTTAATGTTTGGTTGTCTGAGGATAGATCTAGAGCCAAACTGCTTAGAAACCTTCTGAGCACATTCCCCTGGAATCATCTCTAAGTAAACCTATTTGAGGATGAAATCAGAGCAAAGAAGAAAGGAGAAAGGGAGACGGCATGTTGGGATGTTTGCGATGTCATTTGAGTAGCTGGATCTGGTAGCATGCTGGAATTGTTCATCCCAGAGCACAACAGCCTATTGTTAAATATTCAGGAATTGTGTGAACTGATTGATGTCTTGTTGGTAGCTTGAAACTGGCCATGAATCAGCCCCCTCCACACTCCATCTTTTTTTAAAATAAGTATATTGTTAAACATTTACCAACCACCACTGCCTGAACCCATCCTACTTAAAGTCATGTGACCTCTTGTCATGTGAGCTAATTAACTCCCTATTCACTCCTGCCTTTTAATTTTACCTAAGTTAATTTTAATCAGTTTGCCATCACATGCAATTGTGAGAATTCTGCCTTGGCAAAATTATTTATTTTGGCATTATGATAAACATCTTTCTTTTATGTTATGTGGAAGAAACTGTGAGGGAACCAATATAGCTTCTGATTACAAAGCTACATGTCCCTGTTGGGTGTTAAAAAATATCTGAAGGAGGTAATATAAAATTTCTAGAACTTTTTGATGGCTTGTGATAACAACCTGATGGATTATTCACTGTTCTTGGGGAGCCTTTAAAAGACAAAGAGATAGAACAACAAAATTGGCTTTGTGAGCAGTGATTACAGTCTAAGATTCATAACCTTTGAGGGAAAACACTGGGTAACATGGAGTTTTGAGATAGTAGTGGGATGGTCTTGTTTCTAAAATAGATAAAGTTGACCAAGATAAGTGTGGTTAAGAAGTTGCTCATTGTCACAGTAATAATCAGTTGAATCAAGGTGGTATATCAAGTAGGAGCATCTGTTTTATCACCTTGCACGTGTGAATTCTAAGTGTGCTTCACTTGCTGATACATGATGAATATCCTGGACCAGAATGCCCGTGTCAGACATAGCACTGCATGATTTCGTAGAGATTCAGTGTCTTCAAACAGTCCTATAGCTCTGTCTTTTAGTCACCTGAGCTCAACTAGCAGCAAGAGACATCAGAAATGCTTATATCTAGTGTTATGGGCTTGAATTTAATTTCCAGTGATTTTATTGCTGGTTATTATCACGTGCCCCACATACCATTGCAGAAAGTCATTAGAATAATACACAAGCCTAAGTAGTGAACCTGGAACATAATTTACATGTAACGTTGGTACAGAATTTATTATCTATTTGAGCTAGCAATACAGAGAGAAATAAAACCAAAGAGAAATTAGACAAAAAACCCTGTGTATTCATGATACAATTTTCTATAACCCTGAGGTCCACGTATTATTTCCAGTAGCAAATAATTCAAAGGAGAAACACATTGTAGGTTGATAATCTTGACAGTGAGAACATATGAATAGGATTTCAAATGGGTCAGAGTTAGTTAAAGGGTAATGCTGAGGGATTTAGGTCAAAGTCCTCTGAATAAACCTAGACCAGTGGGATATTCTAAAATAATATCACTAGAATTGATGTTTTCTCTGTAAAGCAGTTGTGAGGTATTCACAGCGCATCACACTCCTTCCCATTTACAAAGTACTTTCTATTGGGCATAATATTTTCACAGAGAAGTTGCAATTAGGGAATCTTTATATTTAAGAAAAGAATTAAAACTTCAATCAACAGGAGAAAAAAATCTGTGGTTCTATTGCACAGTAGGGTGACTATGGGTAACAGTAAAATATTGTACGTTTCAAAATAACCAGAAGAAAAGCTTTTGAAGGTTGTCATCGCAAAGAAATAAGTGCATGAGGTGATGGGTACACTAACTACTCTGATTGGATCATTATGCAACATAGTTATGTATCACAACCTCAAATGGTACCCCATAAATATCTATAATTGCAATGTGTCAATTAAAAATGGATACAAAAATTAAAACCCATTAGCCAATAAAATGCTCAAGACTCATCTAAAGTGAATAGTAATCAAATCTATCTCCTGTTGGACAGGGGTGCCTGTGTAACCACAGACAAGTCACTTAACTTCACCAAGCTCCAGAATACCTGGCTGTAAAACAGGAGGCAAAGTAGGTTGGATAAAGGATATAAAAATATTTACCTCCTTGGGTTATAATGAATTCAATGAAATAATTCATGCCTAGTACTTAGCAAAGGGACTAACAACATCCATACTGATGAATGGGTGTCAGCTGTTGTTGTTAGTAGTAGTAGTATTATTAGAGTTACTTGTTGGCCTCCCCATCCTTGCTCATGAGAATCATTAACCATGATTAAAATCCTTACAATTGTTTCTGTCCTATGCACACTGGATAGAGTTGCCTATGTGAGAAGAAACCCACACTCAAATCAAGACAAATCATTAGGGATACCTGCCCTTGTGTCTTTTGGATAAGGCACACCTTTGAAGAGGCTGGTTTCTCTGTCCATTGCATCTTCATACATGTGCCAGTTCTCCCAAGGGCCATACCCATGGGCCACTTATCATGCCCAGTGCTACTTTGGAAGCTGCTGATCTATCTCTTTCAGGTACAACCTACTCCCCCATCCTCCACATCCCACCGTCCCATGAAGTTTGCTTCTGCTTTGTGGCCTGAATTTGCAGACTGATTACCTCAAACCTATCATTTAATTTTGGTGACTGTATATCAGAGCACTTTTATTTACCATGGCGAGAAATTAATTTTATTTATGTTAATTGTTGGGGGTGTCTGAAATTATAATAATGAGGTTAATAAGTTTAGAAATTAAAACTGTGAGGATATATACTGATATTCTTTATGCCGCTTTTTATCTGGATCATGGTAAGTCATCTAGAATGCATACTTTTTGAGTTATATTAATAGTTGGCAATGTACATACTGCTTTCAAAAACGTCATTATTTGGTTATTGTATTTATTCTTCATTGCTGCCTGCCAAATTAACCCAAAATTCTGAAGTTTAAAACAGTCATCACTTATTGCATATGTCTTAGTGAGTCATCTGGGGTTTAGCTGATCTAGGTTGGGCTTGGCCGGGTGGCTCTTCTCCACACTACAGAGTCAGATCCTGCTTTGTGTCTTTCATCTCCCTAAGACCACTGACTGCCTATGACATTTACTTCTCCTGGCTGTGTCAGAGAGGCAGTAGGACAAGCAGAAATACTTGAGACCTCTTAAGGCCAAGGACTAGAACCGAGGACACACTGTCACTTCTACTCGTATATCAAGGCCAAAGAAAATTCTAGGACCAAGTTCAAAGTGAAGGAACTGGGAAATCAATTTGGCCCCAGAAGCCACGGCGCAGGTATGGATACATGAAGGGGTAAAGAATTGAGGCTGACAATGCTATATACCATAGTTGTTAATTATGTGCCCCTCTAGAGATTTGCTGCATTTGTTGGTGTTAGTTCTTTATGGTTTTTGTTTGTTTGTCACTAACAAAATGGCTAGACTCTTTTCCTGGCCATTTAGTGTATTTTGATCTCATGGGTATTGAAAATTGTGCCATAGACCCATTTTTCTTTCTTGTGTTAGATACCAGAAAGCCTAAGACAAACTAGTAGCCAATTATAGCAGCCATATTTCTATGATTCTTATTCTTTGTCTTGTTCCTCGCTCTATTTTCATCTGTAACCTTTGTTTACTTGTTTATTTAACCTCTGTTTTTAAGTTGGGCTATACTTTTGTCTCTTGTGTGTCTTTTAAATTGTCTTGCATCTTTTCTGGTGCAAGAGGAAATGTAAAGATATAAATAAAATTTGAAACAAAAATCCACTACCACTGTTAGCCCTTCACCCAGTAAGTAAGGTTACAAATAATATTATAATAGCCAGTATTTATTGAATACTTCTTTGCTCTTGGGCCCTGTGCAAAATGTTTTTCTGAATAACACCTAATTCACTTCCCAAAACAACCTTATGGGGTAAGTACTGGCATTATCCCTGTGGAAACAGATGCAGTTTATGTAACTTGTTCAGGGTCTCACAGCTGGTAAATACCAGGGCTGTGATTTGAGCCGGGGAAAGCTGGCTTTAGGTCGCACATTCCTGACCAGTAAGTTATACTTCTGATTGTTATGCTAAAAGAAAAGGATAAAGGGAATGGATAGTAATTCATTTTTCTTTTCATGACTCCTTGATTCAGTTTTTATTCCTTGCTTATCTTCTATTTTTTTCTGTCTCTCATAAATATACCTAATTAAAATGTCAGCTGCTATTAGATTAAAAATACCATTTAAACTCTGTGATGCTTGGCATTCTAATCACTACATTTAAAAAGAAAACTTTAAAGATTTAGGTAAGTGAATATGATTTATGAATCACCCTTACTGGTACAGATATGTTTATCACAACTGTCCTTGTATTTATGATGAACATAATACTTCCAGGTACATTTTATGTTTTCTTGTAGAAGTTTGGTGGTAAATGTGGAAATGAAACTGGAAAATATGGATAAATCAGCACAATTCCAAACATCTGCTCAAAACGTTCATTTTATTGATTTAACAGTTGACTCTAGGTTGTTTTTCTAAAAACATTGGCTCTAGGCAGAATAAGTATTCTCAGTGAATATATTTGTTGACATATCACTTAGAAACTCCCGCACTGACAGATTTTAGGAATTTTATGAGTTTGATGACAAGCAAAGGCCATTTTAGATGAGAATGACTCTTCCTGTTTTACTGGCTAATTCTCTTGTATTTTTATATGTTTAGTGATGAGGCTTTCTAGCTTTGATTTTTCAATATCTAATTTGGCTCAGTTATTTGGAAAGTCTTCAATGAATTTTTTAATGGACATCATGCTGTCTCAATGTCATTAATTAGTATACAACTAATATGTTTGGGGGAAACTCTGTAATCACTTTTCCTTCAGATCATTTGTAATTCCCACAGCCCCAAAGATCTCTGAAGTCATTTTAGTAATGATAATTTTTCTATTAATCAATTATCTGTGCATATAAACAAAGAAAGGGCTTGTTAGGTTTTCTTTTAAATCTCTTAAGAATGTCCAAGTGATTGCCGGGCCTCTCCCAATTATCTCCCTATGAAATGGCTATATGGTAGCTCACCAACAGACTGATGTCCCTTAAAGCTGAGTTCTATTCTTCCACTGTTTTCAGTCATTGCCATTTCTTCAACCAATAGTATATGTATGGTAAATTTAAAAAATTGAATTCCTTTTGGTGATACAAAGCAGAAACCATACTTGACCTACTAATCTGTAAAAAGGAATTTATCTACCAGTGATAGCTTTGGTACTTGGGATCCAGGTTCTCAAAATAATGTTCTTAAGAACCTGTGTCTCTTCATCTTTAGGCTCTGATCTCTCTGTGTTGGCTTCTTTCTTGGTTGAACACCTTACTTCATGAGGTGGTGTTTGGCAATACAAGGGGGAATGGTTCCTCCATTAACAAAAACAACAGTTGTCTACTACCATACATAAATATACAAAATTAATCTGTAGGAATATGTTCTCAATTGTATTATCAATCTGGAATCTGCAGTTAACCACTTTTTATAATGAAATGTACTTAAATAGCATTTTCTTTTTATTTAAGTAGATGATTGATTATGTTTTAGTCAATACAATGTTTATTCTAGAAGGAGCATCAGTTAGGATATAATTCCATGTGGCAAATCTTTCCCAAGCGTTTGTTATATGCCAGGTGCCGTGCTATGTTCTGGAAGTACAAAATGACACACCCTCTCCTTGCCCTTGACCTCCCATCCTCGCGGTTAATAGGGAGCAGTAGTGCAGACAAGGACACGGATGGTTGTAGTTCTGTGTGATGAATGAGTAGTTGAGGATTGTTCAAGGCTTTTTAGAAGCTCAAGAGGGACATCTAGCTTAGGCTGAGAATGCTTCTAAGCTGAGGTGGTGGACATTGTATTAGCTGGCCTTGCTGTGCCTGTCCAGCTTCCTACCCTGCATTGTCACCACGTGGTTCTCTTGGTGGCTTACTGATTCTCTGCCTTCCTTATAGCAGCAGAGGTGGCAGTTACTCGTCATGGATTGTAGTGGTCATGTCATTGTTACTGGTCATGTCATTCTAGATGTCTTTCTTGAGCCTTTTTTTAGTGACTTTGATGCACCCCATCTTCCAGTTTTAATCTGCACTTCGAGCAGCTCAACCCTGGCTTATATACATACTCACCTTTTCTGCGCCTTAGTCTATATCCAAAATTTGGAGATAGCAGAGCCTACTTCTTAGAGTCGTTGTGAGGGTGCAATGAGGGCAGGTATGCAGGGAGCTTAGATCATTGCATAGCATGTGGAAGTTGCTATAGCAACCTTTGGGCAGAGGGTTGTTGTTATTAACTTGTTTTGAACTTGCCAGTGTTGTCCATTAGCTGAAAAAATTTCTGTCTACAGGAAATATCCTTGAACTCAAGAAAATGTTTTTCTTCATCTTCACAAAAGGAGAGATGAACTGTACTTATGTTTTTGTTGTTGTTACTTGGATTCCTAGCCCAACATTTCTCAGCCATGGCCAGATAACTGGCGCTTTGTTTGGGCTCTAGTCACTTATTCTTGTGTTCCCCATGTTGCTTATAAAAGTTCAGCATCAACCACTTTTCATGGTACAGGTATCTAATTTAGAGTTTTGCAACTACTGACTTCTTTTCCATTAGTTTAAGAATGGAACTTCCATAGAGCCAAAAGCCAAGTGGAGTAATTAAGCAGAGAACTGAATTTTACAGTGGGGGATCTTTGATTTTATCCACTAAGAGCATGAACTGAGCTTTAGTCTCCTCGTCTTTAAAATGGGTATAATAATTGGTGCCTCACAAGTTTGTTAAGGACATCAAACAAGGTGAGGGAAAAGCCCTACACACATGTAGTTAATAATGACGTGGAAGTGGAGATGGTCTAGATGTTGATTGACAAGGTCAATGGGCCACAAGACATGGTAAACGTGTAACTATTGCTTTTGTTTCCATGGATATTTATTCAGGGTCTCCTCCATGCAGACATTGCTTAAATATTAAATATTTATGTACATTGTCACTTTATCTTTACAACACATTTCTTGTGTAGGTATTCCTACCCTCATTTTACAGGTAAAGATGTTGATTTGGTGTAATTGACTTGGCTGAAGTGATCCTGAGTGTGTGACTCTGGTCTTCAGCTCTTTTCTTTTAACTGTGCATCCAATGGTATCAAATTTCCTAAACGGGTTTCAGGAATGGTCACCTACAAAGAGAACGTGTTTGACAAAGATAAAACTCAGGTTCCTCCCTGGTGCATGGGTCGCTTCTGGGCCCCTCCACTCCCACTCACTCTGGCTTTGTCTCCATCAGTTTCAGGGCCCTGATTGAGCTCCATTTGTATTGCAAAGCCAGCCCTCGTCACGTCGTCACCTCGTTGCTGAACGAGAGCGACTGACAGCCACTTCCCTAATCATATTCCTTCAGAAGTGGGAATCACAGACGTAAGGTATGTTTTCTCAGTTTAACTCACATTTTAATATTTTTTAACGTTTTCTTTAAATGAGAAGATATGTTTTTCACTTAAAGGTTTTTAGAAACTCTGTAAAAATGTATTTTATGTACCAAGGGGACTCTTGCCCTCATCACCTTCGCTTGTATTGTAAAAAGAAAGCAAGAAGGCAGTTCAGTTTTTAAAATGCCATTAATTACCCTTCCAAGGTGGCTATCAGTAGGGATTTCTTAAAAGAAAAACATTCTGCCCCGGGGAGGTGGGTTACCATTTGGGAAAAGCTGCTTCAATGTTTTCTTCATTAACTTTGTTGTTTCCATGCATTTAGTGAAAATGTATTAATAATAATTTTTTTAGTTTTCACTACCTGTGTGTTTTGAAATAGAAAATTGTTTGAATAATATAGCTCCTTGGAGGTATTCATGCTAATGCCAAAAGGATGCTGTATAAAAAGTTTTTCCTAGTGAATATTTTTTCTAATCAGAAGAGGTGAAATATTAAACCAAAGGGAATATTGTATCTCTTATCAAGTCACTGGGTTTTATCTGCTACATCCTATCAAGTTTTGTGATTTCCTTTCTCTAGTATCAAGACTGTCACTAATGTGTAGGGGATGTTTATGCAGAATGGAAAAAGGTATCCCCTCTGTGGAGACACAGCCCCCCACACACAGGGCACATGGCGTGGTGAGACGGGCCCCACTTGATAGCTCCCCACGCATTTGATGGGCTGATGCAACACACACACACAACTGTGTGTTGCCACCTGTGTGTAATGGAAATGTTCAAGGTCATGTGTGAGAAAGACAGGAACATAATTCCTGAACTCACTGGGAATTTGGGATCTGTGAGGATACTCTAAAACCAAACCCCCTCTAAGGATGGAAATTGGCTAGTGTCTCAGCCCTAATGAATCAGTGTCATGGGCAGGTTTGGGATAGAATGGGGAGGAATTTCCACACCAAATTATGTGGTGTGTGAGGCAGAAGGTTAACTGGGCTTCCAGTAGTAGTGAAGAGTTTCTGAGTGAAGAATGCCAGATAATGGGTCTGGAATCGGAAATTAAAGTTGGGTTTGCACCATACCACAGAACTTTCTATTTCCTAGAGCCTTGGCCCTGTTCGTATAGATGCTATAACACCTACGACAGGCAGGAAATGTAAGGAATGGCAGCTGGGAAATATTTATCCCTCCAGTTGCCTCCCTCCCTCTCCTCCTCTTGCTGGTGTGCGGACATAAAAACAGGTAGCAGCAAGAGTAACATTTGTTGGGCCAAGAAAGAAATGTGTATCCCACACTGACCGTGTGCCAGAAGCAGGAGATTCGGTGATGAGCAAGTCCAGACTCTGTCCTTGACCTCATGGAGTTTATGGTTCACTGGAGGAAGTGGAGAGTACACAAGCAGTTTCTCAAATAAATGTTATGACTGACAATGAGTTTTATGAAAACATGTACAGGATAAAACGAGAGCATTATTGGAGGAGGGGGCCTGGGATCACTAATTTAGATGGGGTTAGATTTGAAAATGTAGGAAACAAACACCCTGAGGACCCCATTTGGGCCCCACATTCTTCTCTCTGATAACTGAAGTTCTCACATCAGCATTTGAGATGATCAGCATCTGAACTTCAAAGACATTGCTTTCGCCAAGGTACTGGGGTCTCTGCTGCATCTTTTTGGGTTGTGCAGGCTCCTGTGGCCGAGAGCTCTGCCCACCGCCTTTGGCGCAAGACGAGCAGCTCTGGCAGGTCGAGGTGCTTTCCTGTCCTAGTACAAAGAAATCAGAGTCAGGTTACTTCATGGAAAACCTCTTCTCTCAACAAATGTTGAAATGTTTGTGTTTGTTCCCAGTGATGAGGAAAGAGGCTTGTAGAGGCTAGAGGTTGCAGCTATTCAAGAAAAGCTTTGTGATTAAAACCCCATTATAGATATTCACAAATATTTGAATCAAATTGATTTGTTAGCTCCAGATCGTGAGAAAAGAATCTGGGCTGAACTGTTTGAGCTGCACAGGCTTTCCCTGGAAACAGCTACCGTGCTTGACTCTCAAGCATCGCCTGACCTGCAATCTTGCATTTATGCTATCTGCCTGGTCCCTGAAGGCATTTTGAGGATGTGACCCTTTGGTGCCATAATCCTAGGTGCTGAATTCATTTGCACATGATCCTGGGACATGATCACTGACTTCATCAGTGGGTGCCATCTTTGGATCTGTCCGTCTCTTTTGAAAATACCGCGTCTTTTGAGTCCTGT
This sequence comes from Indri indri, assembly GCA_004363605.1. Lineage (NCBI taxonomy): Eukaryota > Metazoa > Chordata > Mammalia > Primates > Indriidae > Indri > Indri indri. The sequence goes on along the minus strand of RJWJ010000013.1, from coordinate 576,298 downwards.
GGCACTGTTGTCCATCTGCTTTTATTTTTCTGAGCACTACTCTGAATTCCACTTTCTGCTTGTTTCAGACTCCTCCCCCATTCTTAGTTATGTATTCATTCCCTCACTAGCTTCCCTTTTCCTTCTATCTCTTGCTGTCTCCTTGGCGCCCTCTTTTTTCCTCCTGTCCATCATTCTCCTTCCTTCTCCTCTTTTCCACGCCACTCCGTATTTACCGAGTGCCTCCTCTGTGCCTGAGGGGCTGTGGCAGGCAGACTCCAGACTGAAGGAGGTAATGAGCAAGTGAAGGGCCTATAGTGATGGGCTTGATGGGCAAGGATAGGGTGTCTGGGGGCGGGGGGGGCACATGGAAAGAAACTTCAACTAGGGTATCAAGACACAGCTGACTCACATATTTGGGGGCTTGCAATAAGCAATAGATATCCCATGTTCAGAAGAGCATATGTGTGTGTACATGCCTGTGTGTGTCTGTGTCTCTGTCTCAGGACTGGCTGGTAAGAGAGATTGAGCAGGAATCCGGTTTTGCAGAAGTGAAAGCTTGTAAGATCTGTAAATCTAGGTTGGGCTTGACTGTGTGTTTATGTGTGCATGAGCATGTGTGTGTTCATGAACACAGTCATTGTGTTGTCTGTTGTGCATAGGCTATGAGCTGTGTAGGTACAAACCTATGAAGTTTTGTAAAGGCATATGGGCCTTACGCTCAGAAACTCTGATTCCCTACTTTTTAAAAAGCTTGGTGGGTGAATTATGACCCGAGCTGAGGACCACTCCATTTGGAATTATAATAGGAAACAAATGTGAATAATTCTCTAGAGTAGAGAAGATGCTGTCCCTGATAGATTACCTTTTCCAGGTGTCTCTCTATCTAAGTGACGATAAAATGTTCTGAACTTATTTATGAACCTGTTAGGCTCATATAAGAAGTGTCATGGATATTTTCCTATCTTCATCTTGGCCTAAATCCATTAGGCAATTACTTACATTTAAACTTGACTTCTCCAGATACACAGTTGGATCAGTTACTTCTGTATCTGTCTTTTAATAGCAACTTATCCCAGACTGGTCACGCTTGAATCAATCTTTCTGGCAAAACATGGAAAGACCTTCAGTTATATTGTGTCTCGGTGGTGGTAAAATCAGTCTTTAACAAACGGTTAATGTAAGAACTGTGCACAGTAATAAATAGACCTAGGATTCCAGCTGGCACGAAGTCTGATTTTAGATTGAGTGACATTCAAGCTACAGTATTTTCTATTTTTCAAGAGAGGGGGAAAGAGTCACAGAAATGGAAACACTTTTTTTTCCTTATTTTGGAAGCTATTTAAAATAGTCATGAGCAATGAAGGACCCTATTTTTAGATTTAGGTCATTTGAAATTTTTGCTTTTAAGATAAAAAAAAAAATGGCGGGAGGATCTCCGGTGGAGGTTAATGTTGAGAAGGCTCCTCCTGGTGTGCGAATGGGTTTTGCTATTGTCACAGCTGTCACACGGCAGGCCGTGTCAGTGATTTCGCCCCCTGTCCCCCAGCCCCTTGAGTCAGTCTTCCAGATTGACTGGGGAGGAGATAAAGAAATAAACCAAAGGAGGCTTCCCACTGCAGGGAACCCTTTCTGTGCTTTATTTACTCATCACATTAGCCGGTAGACAAGACGCTGAAGATGTGGAACCACGCCCTCTGCGACTTCATCCCCTGGTGTAGAGAGAGGAGGCCTTTGCTTTCCCTGACTCATGCCCTGCTCCATCCACCTGAGCAGATGAAGCCCTGGCAGGGAGCTGACCCGAAGGATTATCATGAAATTTGCCTTTATTACTTAGCTTCCAGTATGTCATTAGCAAGGAAGAGTGGAAGTTTGTGGGGTAGAAACGTGGAGAACTTTGGAGTTTCTCTGGCTGAACCCACTGGATGTGAAGGTTCACAGGCTTGGATGTACTCTCCTGAGTCAGCGCCAGCCCATGTCCTCATCACCTAGCCCGGCAGTTGAAACTTCACGTGTTTTAAGAGCCGTAAAACACGTTCCATCCCAATAGCAAAGACCACCAGGTTTCCATTAGGCTTTTTAATACCAATTCACATTAAATCCCTGTCTCTTAGTGGTCTTTCATGTTTCAGTAGGTACAAAATCACTTCTATTTTTTAAATCTCCATTGGGTAGATGTTTGTATATGAACTCTTTTAGTTACTATTTCAGAATCTCATTTGTCTCTAGTCATCTAACTCAGGAGCAAATTTAAATATCATGTTCTTTTAAATATCACTCAAATGTAATAAAAATGTGTTGGTTGGTGGGTTTAGCAATAGGAATTTTTATTTTTTTAAAAAGCCGTCTGTCTACTATGTTATAATTGATCATTCGCCACAGTTTCACTTTATTTACTTTAGGTGTTGAATGCAGATTCATAAAAATCAGTGTGAAAATAAGCCAGTAGAAAAGAAGGGGAAGATGCCTAGAGATTTCCAGCCACCCAGTAACTTTCACTGAGGTTCTCAATTCATCAGCCCCTGTTAGCCACACAGAACATTCTCACCCATTTATTAACTAACAGGCATATGCATAACTGTAAAAGTACCTTCCAAGTAGGGATGATATATTAACAGTGCTAAAGGGTTGTCTACATTCTTTTAACATCTATCAAGGGCCCGTAATATTTGCCAAAACCATTAACTTTTCCTAACCTTTTTGGTTTTTCCCCTTTTCAAATGGTTTACTTTTCTTTCTGTTAAAGTGAAAAGATCTGAGGTCATGTGTTTATTCATTTAACAAATATATAATTATTGACCTTGTAATCCCAGTTAAATGCTGGGGATATATCTATGAGCAAGGCCAAGCTGCTTTCCACCCTGTCAAGGCTTGTATTATAGTGAGAGAAGATCTCATACACACACAGATAAATAAAATAAAGTAATTATCAATTAGAAGTATTAAGCAAATGAAAGGTGAAGAGAGAATAACAAGGGCTGGGGCCAACTTAAATAAGGAGGACATAGAAAGCTGTCTGGAAGAGGGGAAGCACTGACTGAAGAAGGAAAGTGTGGAGAGAACATTCCGGGTTAAGAGGCCTGGCATATGCCAAGATCCTAGGTTGGGAGGAAGCTCACTCTGTTTGATGGATGGCAAAGGACTGATTGGCACATTATAAATGTGGAGAGCTGGACAAAGGGCCTCTGAGGCAGTGGAAGGGTGTTTGGATTTTATTTCTGGTGCAGTGGGGAGCCATTAAGTGGGGGAGTGACCTGTGTGACTGGCTTTGAGAAAATGTAGGAGGGCTGCTGTCTGGAGAATGGACTGAGGAAGGCAGAGGCTGCCAGGTAGGAGGCTCCTGCCCTGGTGCCAGGGGAGATGATTAGAGTCTCACCTAGAATGGCAGCAGTAGGGGCTGCCGATGGAGCGAGACCGAAGGACAGTATTGAAAGAGGAAAGGAAGGGGCCTTCTCGGGCAATACAGAAAGAGACGTATCTGTGGGTGCCCGCTTGTGGGGGTAAGGACAGGGCTATAGTTGCCCTCACTAAGGAAAAACCTTGTTTTATAAAGGACAGAAAGCATAGGCTTTGACAAGTTGATAAGGTAACACAATCATGTAATGCATATGTTATGTGAAAGTGTGAGATTATATGTATTTGTATAAATAAGAGTATAGGTTAAAAGTACAGTCAGCTCTCCGTATCCACAGGTTCCATATCCTTGGATTCAGCCAACCATGGCTTGAAAATATTTAAAAAAAAATACAGAGAAAAATACAGTGTAAAATCTATTTACATATCATTTACATTGTATTAGGTATTGTAAGTAATCTAGAGATGATATAAAGTATATGGGAGGATGCACGTAGGTTATATGCAAATCCTACACCATTTTCTATCAGGTACTTGAGCATGTGCTAATTCTGGCATCCACAGGGGTCCTGGAAACAACCCCCCAAGGATACCAAGGGATGGCTGTATGCATATGAAATTTGTACATTTGTGCAATAAGACTATTTGAGCATACATGCTAGAGCTTATCGGTGCTTTTCAAGTCATTTTGGGAGAGGAAATAATTTTTCAACAATGTGGTATTTTATTTCTGTTTCTGATTTCATTATTCATAAAAGTCACATGCCAAATGTTTTCATTTTTGAAATTGTATAAAAATATAAGAGATCAGTCAATATGAGAATGTGATATAGGATATATAACTTAAGAGTCATGTCTGAGTTCCAGTTTCAGACCATTTTCTTAGCAGTAGAGAGGTGACTTTACCTCTCTGAGCCTTAGTTGACTCATTGATATAATAAGATAATAGTGGTGCTCACTTTTTGAACTTGTGATCATTAAAAGTGATAATTATGTCCAGCAATTAGCCTGAGGCCTGCTACACATAAGAGCATGATGAATGTTAACTGACAACTATGACGACTTCAGAATTAGAAAGAACTCTAGACATAGTCTTGTTTTGCCTTCCAGTTTTACAGCTGGGAAAACAAAAGCCCAGCGTTACATGACATATATCATACACCAGGTTAGGGGCAATCCCAGGCTTGGGGACTTTTCCCTTTGAACCCTCAGTGATTGCTCTCCAAGGTTCCTTTTCACTTTCCCCCCTTAGAATTGATTTCATGGGAAAGAGAAGCTTCTACCAAAGGTAGAAGAGGAATGCCATATCACTAAAATGCTTAGACTATGAATTTGGAGAGAGAGAGAGAGGGAGAGAGAGGTGTGAGAAAGGGGAGAGAGGAGAAGAGAAGAGAAATATGTAGGGACAGAATCCTAAAGAGAAATACAGAACCCCAGAAAGATGCAGAAAAGCACAAATAGAAAGTGTGAAATGAGTGAAAAGAGATTTTTTTTTTATTTGAGTGAAAATGTAAACATCATTAAGAAGAGAGATAAGAATTAAGAGTTCAGTACATTCTGTAAAATTCATAATAATAGATTAGACATTGCTAAGACGCAGGATTCTAGAACGGGCTGGGTATTAGACAGGGTCTTATAGTGATCTAGAAACATAAATTGATATTGTTTTTAAAAAGAAGAAAAAAGGGGAAAATAAGGATAGAGTAACTGGGAAAGAAAAGTTTCAAATCAATAAGATATTCAAAATGGCAGCAGAATTACATTACTAGAAACAAACTAAAGCCAATCCATCTCAGTATCTATCTGGCAAAATGAGTGTGTATTGCGTACAGAACTATGTTAGGAATTTTGAGGGATATGGAGGTGGAATAACCATGGAGCTTGCCCCAAAGGAGCTTACAGTCCACTCAGAAATATGACATTCATGCATCTGTTTGTGCAGTCTTCATTGAGCATAGATGAAATAGACTATATCATTCCCATGTCCAACCCCAACCATAGACATTGCTAATCAATTCCAGCACTCTTTCCACCTGATTCACAATTATAGTGGCATCGGGTTGGCTACACAGTAATTCGTATTTGCTTTCCTGGCACTTGGCCCTGCTCTACCATAGAAGCAGAAACTGGGTCTTGTTTGCTGTAACATCTTGAGTATCTAGCCCAGAATTTAGTACGTAGTATGAGCTCAGTAAATACTTAAATCACTGATTGAAGTAAAGCGTACCTTCTTATAGCCCTTTATTATTTCATATTAAATATTCAATGTTATATCAACAGTGATCCTCAAGTTACTTTGAACTTATGTATATATGCATGCAAAATTTAACAATCTGAATATTAAAGGTTTTGCTGAATTTGTATAACTTCCTAAGGCTAATCAGATGTATTTATTTAAGCATAAAAAGTAAGACGTGTATGGTTTCTGGAGAGTAACTTAGTGGGTATGTGATCTTGTTGAATAGGAACGAGGTTCATATCATGGAGAGTTTATTAACAGCTAATAGACTTGTGAAATTGGAAAACATTTCCAGGGCTGGGTGGGAAGGAGAAGGAAGTTATTTTAATCACTTGCAGAAGCCATTTATAGCCCTGTCATCTTTTCTGTCATGAAGATTATCACTTAATTATAAGATAACATGATTTACTGTTTAAATATCAAAGATAGAAATGCATAGGTCGGGATCAAAGTGGAGATCAATTCTCAAAAGGTCTGGGTACTAATTAATAAAGTTAGTGCAGCTGTGTGCCTGTCAGCCCAGCCTGGGTTGGGGTGTCTGTTTTAAAAACATCGGATAGACTGAGTTCTCTGGCCTCTAGGTCAGAGAGGATGCGCAATTGTAAATCCAGAAGACATAGCTTGTGCAAGTGGGGGATCACACAAGTAGAAGCAAGTGCTGCAGGTGCCTGATCTCACCAGGCAGGGCCACAAAGTCCCAGGATAGCCCCCCAAAAGAAGAGTGTCCAAGGGTCCTATCCATTGCTTGCTTGCATTCATCTTGAAATTGTGCAGGAAAACTGGCAGATCTCGTGGTTTGAACAAAGGTGGCTAGTTATGGAAGAATGCATGTCTCTGGAGGCAGGTGTTCGCTCATACAGGAGGAAACTCAGGCAAATGGATGAGTGGATGTGCTGAGAGGACAGACTTCGGTTCTCTCTAATTTTCAAACTGGGCTTCATGGAGAGAATGGCTAGATCTGGCATGGAAAGAAGGTTGGAGGGAAATTTCTTATCATTCACACTGAAGCTCCATTTGGCAGGGGCATTGTTGAGTTAAATCTCGCAACACCCCAATGTTCAAGAGGTTGTACTCTGGTTTAGGTCAACTGTGGCTTAAATTCAAGTTTTGTTGTAAATCCGAGTTCTGCAGGCTTTATATTTCCAAGGTTTCCTTTTTTCATTTTCAAAGTAGAGATAATACTTGTATCAGCCTCAGATATACAATTTCTGTAGAGCTTGGCATGGGATAATGTCCAACAAATGGTAGCTGTTTGTTATTTTTGTTATGATAGTGGTCATTGTTAGAACTCCTTGAGGGCAAGAGATCACGACTTTTTTGTTCATCACCTTATTCCACAACTCCTAACCCAGTGTTTATATCAGACTCCCAACCGGAACAGAGGATACACTCAAATGAGGATGAGGTCTGGGTGGATTTTTCACAAAGAGACTATTTAGACAGAGGTGTGGGTGGGATGTGGGGAACCACAAGTTAATGCAGAAACCTTCAGATAGCAGCAGTGGAGTTGTCAAGATGCAAACCCAGAGGTGAGGGCAGGGGAGGGAATGATACTGCAGCACAGTGAGAGAGAGAGAATTGGGAAGAGCAGGCTGCCTTGGGAGGAACAGTGGACCTCTGTAATTGGGCCTTGGGCTGATCTCTCTGATTTCCTTCTAGAACGCTGACTGGCCAATTTTCAGGGGAGGCCAGAAGGCAACGGGGGCCCGTCAGTGTAGTCCATACAGATCAGCCTTCTGGGTCAGAGTGCAAAGCAACAAGGGGAGAAATGGATCTGAAGGAACAAGTGGACTATCCCAGGGCCCCACACATAGTAAGCTCTTTGTGAAAATGTCCTGAATGAATAACACATGTCATGGGTAGTTGGATTAAACTACCTATAACTTCAAACCACTGTTTTCTTAGTATCTGCTGTGTGCTAAGTGCTGCAAAAAGTGAAACAATGAAGAAAGCCCAACTGAAGTCCTGCCAAGTGTCTACAGCACTTCCATTCTGAAAGTATTTTACATGTATATTTTTTAATTAGCTTGAACAGTCTCCCTCCAAGGTAGGCATTATTATCCCCATCTTACAGAAAAGAAGTTCTAATCTCTGAGGAGTTAACAGACTTGGCCAAAGTCATGCAGCTGGTAAGAGAGCAAGGTGGGGACTCCATACCCTGGCTGCCTGCCTTCCTCCCCATCCCTATCCTGGCTCCATGACCTTGTGAGGTCAGCTTCTTGGAAGGGCTACTAAGAGTGGATTACTGAGCTTGTTTAGCATTTTTTTTTCCTTCTTTCAGCTGGTAATTGAATAAATTCAGTACATAATGTTGTAGATTGTTTTGGCTATAGTATACCCCAATATTCCCATAGGGGATACCCATAAGAATCATCTGGTAATTTATTAAAATACAGAATTTTGGGTCTCCCACCAACATAATCTATGGGGCTGGACCCTGGGCAAGACCCTCAGGGGGCTTGTTTGGCCAGCCTGACAGTGGACTATGCTTTCATGAGTCACTGAAAGCTCGAATTCCTCATTTTACAAATGAGGGAAACAAAGCCCAGAGAGTCAGAGTGACAGTGGCACAAGGTTAGTTGATGTCAGACATGGATATTCATGTTGTCAATAAATAAAATCAATGCCAAGTAAGAGTAATATTCGCTAAGGCGTATAACCTAAGAATGGCTTGTAAAGATTATTTGGCTGATGTGTACTTTTGTAGACATGCTTCTGATGGCTAAGTGTGAATTATATGACACTTTAATCAGAGAAGATGCAAGCTAACCACACATTGATTTAATGTATAGAACAAGGCTAAGTACCACTCCTCGCATCTAGATCATTTTCTTTTTTTTTTTTCTTATTTC
>RJWJ010000013.1:529279-567774 GCA_004363605.1 Indri indri | reverse complement strand
TCAAATTGGTATTAACTGATCAACACATAAGTGTACATATAAGAATAGATCATTTTCAAGGAAGGGATAATAGAGCTGCCTCACATTCTCTTATTGCAGATGAGTGTAGGTTGTATCATGTTTCAGGGTCTAAAATGTCGATTGTTGGCACACTCATGGCCAAAGAATGATCAGATGCACCAAAGTAAGGCAAGCATGAAAATGAGGTTTATTGAGGAGAGAAAGATAGGATTATAGAGCAAGATCAAGACGCAGTTTTACAGAGTATGGTGTATATATGGCCACAGATGACGACCGGACCCATTGTCGTGGCAAAGGGAGAGCAAAAGGAAGGGCCTGGTTATCGTCTGCATCGTGGTTTATAGAGCCCGGATTGGGACCTCCCCGTGGTTCAGATGTCACCATGGAACCACTTTGATTGCACAGTTGGGAGTTATATGACCTGAGTCTTATTATGCATGTGAATCTCCCATGAGCCTCTCTGAAAGCCCATGGTGGGGGAGCAGTGAACCACAGAGGCACCCACTTTTGTCCCTAGGAGACCTGGAATCCCTCGCTATCTACTTAACAGTTGGATTATAAGAATAGGTACCTAAGGGTGAGGAAAGGCACAGTCATCAGTAAGTAACAACAAGAAGGTTCAAGTTCTGTTTTGAAAGAAAGACATTTTATTAACAAACCTGATTTGGGGGCAGATACCTGCTAGCTCAAGAAATAAGACTTCCACTACAGAATTGCCATGGGGAATGCTAAAGATGGCTAGTCTTCAAACTGGTCTTGTGTCTCTAGGAGATACATAAATTGTTTAAAAAAATTTTAGTACATTTCTCTCAATAGAACTGAGAACTCAGACAAAATTGGGTGGTGGCTAGAAGTATACTTGTAGTATACTCCTCTAAGTGTCTCTCATTCCAACTGGATCACTCCTGAAGTACAATGATAGATTATACATTATTTTAACAGCACTTGCAGTGATCTGCTTAATCCACTAAATTTAAAGTGGTCACTGATGTTCTTTCACGATTATAGAGATGAAGTTGACAAAAGAGGATTTCCTAGGTAGCTGCTGAGGTGGTTGCAGTAATGACTGGGTTTCTCTACTTATCACTGGAAAACCCACTTCAAAAGACACTATCTGTATTGGTGTTAAAATACATTAATTCTTTACTCTTTCAACCTATGCAATAGTATTTTCTATGACGTGTTTATGAATCTGATTAAATAGTACTTTTTTTCCCCCAGAGAATAGCCTTTCCACATCCTCTCCCCAAGCTTGTGTTTACTGAGTTTACTCCATGTCTTATAGAGAGATAATTCAAAGACTATTATGATGACAATAGCTTTGACTTTAGAATGAGTTTATGTCTTTAAGGATAGTTTTCAGCAAATGAGCCAACCATATGTTAAATCAAATTTAACATCCATTATGAAATAGTGAATCATACTTTATATTTCAGTAATGATAACAAATGATCGCTTATCTCATGCTCTTCTCATTTGTACTACTTCTCATCAATCTTGTTAATATTGCAGAGATTTATTAAATGAACAAGTGTCCAACTGTAACTGTTAATATTAATAGCTTCTTTTTATATTTTCTCTCTCTGGCTTTCTTTTCTATGCTTGCTTAAGCCTGCTTTAATATGGGCTTTAAAAGTAACGGTTTCTCTTATTCTGAAATGGTAATTAACAGAAAAGTAGGAAGTTAGTAATAAAATTATTTTAATGAAACTGTGCAATTATACCAGCCCATTACAAAGGCATAGGATTTGCTATGTGCTCAGCACTGGAAGCAAAAATCTTTTTTTGCTAGAGTAAAACAGTAGATTTTAAAACTCTGGAAACATTTCAGATCCCTTATGACTTAAAATTGCTACTTGTGCAGTAAAAGTTTAAATCACTTGAATAAATTTGTAATTTAATCTTTAAAGTTTAACTAACATTTATTCTTCCTTTCTATGTGCTTTCTGTTGGTATAAATCGTAACAAGTTGCCTCTTTTACTGGACCTTACTGTGGGTCTTTAACGTAATGATTTCCAAACCAATAACTTCTCCTAAGGCCCAGTTTCCAGAAGAGATTCCACCATATCTTCCCTGTTCTGAGGCTCTAAATATGAGATCCTACCCCTCCTTTATGCCCTAAATTGAATGTTTTCAGGTGAGGCTACTTTTTCCCATAAGATGGTCTCTTAGATGTTTAAACCTCTCCTCTGATCTTGTTGCCAGACACTCACTACCTAACCCCTAGATTTCTACCCCAACCTCCTGGTCGAGTTCCAAAACCCAACCTATTGGATCCATCCATTCTGTGTTGATAGCAAACACCCTTGCTCAGTCTTCTGATTCCTAGTTTTATTTCATGAACTTGGTTGTTCCTTGAGGGCAAGGATTAACACAAATGTGTTCCATATTTTCCATAATTGCTGCTTTGCACCAGACAATACATTATCATGAAATCTTATCTGTGGACATGGTTGTAGGCAAAATTTATTTGTGAATGACAAACATCATACTAATGTAACGTTTTTGTTAAAATAATGATAAAAGCAACCATTTGCTGAGTCTTTCTACGTGTTGGATGTTTTATGTATATTACCTCTCATCCTTATACCAACCCTGAGAGGAGGGAAATTATTCCTAGTTAGAGTGACTGCTGCTTTTTAGAGTAATTAACAGTACAATTCAGTTGACAATCATGTGCTGCTTTGTAATATCTCTTTTATTATCTCTAAGTGTTAAATTTATTTTTTAGTTGCAATTTTTTTAAAAAACTTTCTCGTGCATTTCTCTTATTTCTCCTCTCAAAATTTAGATCCTTTGTGTACTCTGTTTTATATTTCTCACAATACCTGGGAAAGCAACTTACACTTAGCAGGCATGATAAATGATTCTTGGTTTGGTTTGAGTAAACAGTAAAATAAAACCAAATCTTTAAAAAAATTATTTCTCAGGTGACTGTAGATACCAAAATCTGACTAGACTTTTAATTTGAGAAGGACTGGGAAGAGCAGCTGAGGGGTTTGGGATAAAGTCCAATTTAAGGAGAGATTCTTTTGTGAGACATCTCGTAGAATTAAAGTCATAGAGTTTCAGGAGGGGAAGCTTAAAGAAGGGACATGACTCAGTGAGTCACAAGTTTTATTTCCTAGTTGCAGGGCTGGAACTAAGAGGCAGGTTCAGGAGTGACGTGTTCTTTATCAGGATGGAAGTAACCCACATGAACTGAAGCCTCAAAATGAATTCTGTCGTTCACACTATTAATCCCTTGGCAGGTGTCGGGGTGGATTAACATGGAGGACGAAATGGCAGGCTGGCAAGTTAGGGCTTCATTAATGTTTCTTTTATCTTCCCTTTGTCACCTTTGTCTCATGATCTGTAAAGTGGAAATAAAGCTTACCCCTAGGAACATATGTAGGAATATAATCAACAATGCATGTTAAGTACTTAAAATAGTGCTAGGTAGAGAATAAGGACTCAAACTTCAATTATTTGTATAATTATAATAACATATATTAATATAGACAGTAATCTCCCCTTATCTGTGGGGAAAATGTTCCAGGACTCCTGGTGGATGCCTCAAACCGCTGATCGTACTGAACCCTATATATATACTGTGTTTTTCCCACACATATGATAAAGTTTAATTTATAAATTAAGCACAGTAAGTATCAAAAGTAACTAATAAAACAATTATAACAACATACTGTAATAAAAGTATGTGAATATGATTTCTTTCTGTCTCAAAATATCTTATTATACTGTACTCACCTATTTTTGAACTGCAGTTGACCACGGGAGACTGAATCCATGGAAAGCAAAACCATGGGAAAAGGAGGCTACTGTATTGTTATATATAATTATAGTTATTTCAGTGATTATATATAGTTCACATCATTATGCTTTAGTAGCATTAATATATAATAGATAATTACTACTAATAATAATGTTGGACATAAGGCCTCTGCCTTCTTACAAACCTGATGGCTGAGGTTAGTGAACTATGATAGGGGTAGTTTAAATTGCCCACTTCTTAAATGGTTCAATGCAATGAAGACATGATGAGTGATGGAAAATGTTTTGTTAATGAAACCAGAAAAAATTTTCATGATTCTTTAATTATCTTTTGAGGGTTTCAGGAGGTCAGAAAGAGAATGAAACCCTTAAGGATCTCCCAGGATTTTGTGAAGAAAGCCTTTTAAAACTCATTACACGTAATGTAAACCTAAAGGCAAAATTTGGGAACTGCTATGTGAAGACTGATACAGGGTAATGCTTGTTCACTGCTATGTGAACAAATGGTAAAAATCAGCTGGTTGAGATATAGTATAATTAAAGCAAGACTTAATAACCTGAGACATTTAAGTCACTAATAGTCACCACCACCCCCTTTGTGATCCTACAGAAGAGAGAATGAGGACCTGTCTTGAAATTCAGTAGTTTCCAAAGCTCAGCTTAATGCTGAAAATGGTACTGAATGTTCTGAAATAGGCTGTTCAAATACTTCCTTTAAAAAATGCTGTTTAGAATGTTTCCCATTTGATCCACAATTAAGTTTATATTCTCAACCCTACAGTAAATTTTTATAATCCGGCCCTCACTTCTGTCATACTCTTAATCAAATAGGAAATTGCTTCCCTGGGTTTGGCTGAGATGGAGAGGGAAGATTGTGCATCATCAGCATAATATTATCTAAAATTATGCCATCCGTGGTGGAACCTAATAAAAATATGCAGGTGCTCAGCATGGGACTAAGAATTTCAGTTCAGGGAAGTTGTATTTATAATATCTTTAACCTGTGGTGACCTTGCTTCAGAGCCAGTTTGGCTTTGTTAATTTTGTGCTTCCGAAATACCTACTATGTGCAGGAACTGTGCTGAGCTCTATGGAGGCAAGTAAAATATTAATAATTAAGACCCAGTTTCTGCTGTCAGGGAGCTTATTGTCTAATTGGGTAGACAGATGACACGACTACATGCTGGTTGTGCTCCATGCTATGGGACTGCTAAGATGGGAGAAATTTATTTTAATGGGAGGACCGGAAAAGTTTGATGGAAGGTGTGACCTTTGAGCTAGACCTTAAAAGTTTCCACTATTAGAAATGTGGCAGAAAGTGCTGTGAGCTTCAGAAATAATGATTAGACTGATGTAACCAGGGAAGAGGCAGCTGATTACTATGATACCAGAAAGGAAGGGTAAGGACAAATGTCACAGGACCTTAAATGCCATTTGGGGGACTTTGGACTTGATTTTGAAGTACTGGGGAGCCACCAGAGGTTTTTGAGAAGGAAGTTGACAAGATCAGATATATGTTTCATGGGGATAAATGTGACAGCTCTGTGTGGTGGATTCGATTAGTGCTATAGAAGAGGAAACAGTTGAAGTGGTAAAATTAAGAAGCAGAAAAAAGGCCAAAGAGGTAGAAATTAAGTCTCCAGTACTCAGTGAAAGGTTAGATGCTGACAACAGGAGACAAGTATGCACCAAAAGTTCATTTCCAGGTTTCTAGCCCAAGATAATCTTGATTTCCTTACCCGAGACAATGACAATACACCATACAGAGACAGAACCAATTCATCAGAAACCTTGTTTCAAATAAATGATATGTACGTAACCTACACACTCGCACACACACACTATGCTGCCTTGCTGTTAATTGTTAAAGACACCATTGATTTCATATTTTGGAAAAAAGACATTCTATCATATTAAACATATACATCAATTATAAGATTCATCTTAATTATTGACTTATGTTAAAAATGTAAAAGTAGGTATCTTAACATTGATAAAATATGGTAATGACCCTGTAGTTGTTAATATTTAACTATCTTCTAGTTTATCATACAATCAAGTAATTGTAGCAAGTACATTCTTATATTAGAATGCAGTTTTTTTTTTTTTGATTGTTATTAAATAATTCACTATGTGACCTTGGGCAAGTTCCTTCACCTCTGGGGGGACCAAAGATTTGAAAGCGCATTGAAGAAAGCACAATAGAAGTCCTTGGCATTATTTTGCCTCCTTTTTTCAGTCGGTCTTTAGCATATCCTGTGAGATATGCTAATTAAAATAAAATTAAATAAAAGATTACCAAAATGCTACCTTTTTTTGAATTTTAAAAGTTAAATTTAAAAAGTCAAAATAAATGATCAAACCTGGCTTCACATTCATGATTACTGTGAGGTTTGTTAAAAGATGTAGAAAAAAATAATATCCGGGGTCTCACCCTCACCTCCTGAGTCATGAGCATTCTGTGGGAATGGAGCCCATAATCTCGCCTTTTAGATGATGTGATTCTGATGCACAACCAGGGTTCATTTCCACTGGTGCCTCACAGTCTCACCTGGAGCCTGAGGGGTCTGGGTAATGACTAATGACCGTGCAGTTGGTGGTCTTCCTTCTTCTTTGCGCAGAGGAAACAGGGAACTTTTTTCTGGTGGTCTCCACAGTCCTGCATCTTCTTAACCTTCATCATCTACCTACCCTTGCAGCCAACTCTTTAATGGAATCCACTCATCTGAATTCTCTGAGCACGTATTTGCCCAGATCCCTCAGCATTGGCAAATTGTTGGTTCTTCATCATTTGCTTTGTTGCAAGTTTAATAAAAAAAGGCACAACTTAGCCATAATTCACAATTTTCCCAATTAACCATAGCATGCTTCTGAATTCTTAGGAACATAAAAAATGTAATTATCTAGGTGATAAACAGTGTCTTTTTTTTTTCCTTTGTGGATAGGAAGTAATGGGCTTTGGGTCTATCTGGATTTAATGTTGACATGACAGGACAGGAATGCTAATCACTGAAGCTGCAATAAAAATAAAAAATTTAAAAGCCTCTTTCCTATACAAAATTATATTCTAAATTTCAAATGGGAAAATGCTATTTGAACTTCCATACTCTGTTTCTAAAACGTTTATGCTATTGCCTAACCTCTTCTGCTGTTTACCTAACTTATTTCTCCCCAAATACAGACATTTTAAATGTGTTTGGCCCCTAGGGCTCTCAGGCCTGTAAAGAAATAATCATTCCCTTCTGGACCTCAAACCAACCACTGGAAATCTTATCCATTTGGTCCAATGCATATTAAAATTTAGCAATTAATTATCTCTAGTTCTAATCCAGTAAGCCTGTACAATTAACATCTGGGATTCAGTTCATCTTTTTGCTGACTTTCTAATTTAAGGATTGGGACATAGTGGATCTCCCTGGAACACGTATTTAACAGAGATTATTTGCTGTATTTAAATCTTCATTTTTTTTTTAACCCATGCTGCATTTTGGGCAATATTTACACAACATT
Source organism: Indri indri (assembly GCA_004363605.1). NCBI lineage: Eukaryota > Metazoa > Chordata > Mammalia > Primates > Indriidae > Indri > Indri indri. Next base: position 560,471 of record RJWJ010000013.1, on the reverse strand, counting down.
TTCCATAACTTTTTTTCTAGAGGGGAGATTGTTAACAGTAAATAATAACTCTAAAAAGTAGAAGATAAATTTAGTTGACTCCCTTAATTTTTTGATTTTTGAAAATTGTTAGAATATCAAAATTACCTATAATAGGAAAATATTTTCATGTAAATAGTGATGCTATCATTTGTATAATGGTGTAATTTTCAGTTCTCTTCCCTTTCTTCTTGGCTAACCTGCCTTACCTGTTTGCCTGATAGTTGAAATTACTTTAAGATTAGGGACACGTTTTATTTCACCATTAGAGAGTAGTAGGCAGACTAAGTATTTAATCATAAATACCATACCAAGAAGAGTTAGTTCTTAGGCTTTCATTCACACTATGTTGTAATAAATGAAGGGCTTCTTTCCTAAAGTTGTCCTTGATGAACTCTGAAAAGTGGATTGTCTCACTCCTGGGTAAACAGTATCTCAGGAATGCTGAGAAAAAGGAGAACTTCATAATTAGTGGAAAAGTAAAAAAAAAAAACAAAAAAAAACAGGGAGCTGTTGAAGATGGACTTTATGATTTTTATTGAAGGCAGGGGCTCCCATCTAAATGGCGATGCCTACTGTTAAGAATACTTTGTTTCACTGTTCCATTAGATGGGGCCCCAGTCTTTTCATATAAGGTTTATGTGTCATCTTCTCCAAGAAGCCTTCCTAGCTTTCAACAACAATATAATTCTCATGCTTTCGTGTTTGTTTCTACTTGACTTTACAAACATTATAACATTTATACCAGAAGATACCATGATGTCAGGAGTTTGTCTTTGTGTCTCCTGCTTTTTCTTTGTTATAGTCCCTTAATGTAATATGCTGGTCCACAGCAGATGGTAATAGATTTAGTATAGCTAGAGGTTGAGTGTTGATGATATCATTGGATGTTTTCTAATTATATTTCCAATTTATTAAAGGATATTTGAAAAATGCACAAAAACAAAAAGAAAACAAATTAACATTAATTTTATTTCTCATATATAACCATTATATGGGTTTTGTTGATTTTTCTTCAAGAGCTTTTTTCTATTCACATCTGAATATATATATGAATATATACGTGGATCTTTTGTATATTAATAAAATTTACATATATGTATACATACACATATATATTTACACATTTTGTGTTCTGCTTTTTTTACACTTAACTGTCGATATTTTTTCACATTATTAAGTATTGAAAAGCTGATTTGAAATATTAGCCTTTGTGTATCAGAATTTGTTCTGTTTAGTTTTCTTTTTATAGTTTTGTTATGGTTATGTATAAAACTGTGAGAAATTGTCTTACAACTAATCTTTGGATCTCTGATAATTACATTGGCATAACTTTCTAGAAGGCTATCGATAAATATTTTGATATCAATGCTGATTTGCCCTTACTAGTTGTGTATACATGTGGCCTATGCAGGTCTGAATATTATTATTGGAAAAGTTCTTTGCCTATTTCCTAATAAAATGCTGTTTTAGCATTTAAAATCATAGTTAATCAAGTATAGTGTAGTCAAATAATTTTCATATTGTATTTATCCACTCATATTTCTTGTGAATCATTCATGCTGTTAATCTAGATTTCTAACAAAGGATTTGTACCTTATTGATTCGTAATAGTTCTTTATCTAAAAATATTAGCTCTTAGTCTCTAATACATTTTTCAAACACATGTTCCCCATATTGTTTTTTACTTCATTTTATTGATAATGATTTGGGGGAACCGAAGGTTTTAATTTTCTAGAGGCATAGGTGTCACTTTTTCTTCATTATTTTGTTTTAAGAGCTTCATACTGAAAAGCATATTTCAGTCCAGAGAGTCAAATTATCTTCTAATTATAATACGGCCCCATTTTATGCTCTTATTAAGATGTGTAATTAACCTTAATATTTGATGTGAGAAAGAAATGTAACTCATTTTCCATAAATAGTTAGCCAATGTGTCTGCCATTGTCTGTTGAACAGCTCTTTCTTCCCTAGCATTTGTCCTGCCAACATTTATCGGGCGGCAACAGTTACGTGTACTGTGATCTCTTTCTGGCCTTTCTCTTCTATCAGTTGACTCGGATATCCTCAAATCAGGACCCTTCTAACTATTACAGTTTCCCTTTGTTTTTTTATTTTAAAGACATTTTTCTTTTCTTTTTAATTAAGTTCGGTCCAAGAGTGCAAGATTTCTTATGTTCTCACTTAATTTAGGGTCCACGTTGGTGTATATTAGTGTGTACACTCAACTGCCTACAAGAAATAGTGGAGAAGTTTGTCAATTAAACAGACTCAGGAAAGAGAACAATTCATTTGAAAACATGATGCCGTTGCTTCTTTGTGCATCTACGTGCTACTTAAGAGCGTAATCTTTGGAGTTGGAGAGTGCTAAATTCTGATCTCAGCCCTGCTCCTACCTAGCTGCGTAACCTCATCAAGCTAATTAACCTGTGTCAGTATCAGAATTTTATGAAAATAGGGATATTCAGAGTGCTTACCTCATATGATTACAAAGATTAAATAAGTAATTTATATAAAATGCTGTGCTGGGCTTATTATGTAGTCTGGGTTTTTTTTATTCTTTTTTATTTTTAATTGTGTTAAGATACACATAATATAAAATTTACCATCAGCCATTTTTAAGTGTACCGTTCAGTAGTATTAAATACATTCATGTTGTTGTGCACCCAATCTCCAGAACTCTTTTCACCATACTGTCTTCCATTACAGCTGTGGAAGTATATTCTTATTCCTCAAGTACCATTAGACCTCCTTAGGGCCAAGGATTCTGATTTATGCATTGCTAGTGATAGGATACAGTGACTGGCACATAGTAGAGCAAAACATTGACTCCCAAAAGACTAAGCAAATTAATAGATTGGCTGTGTATGGCCACATACACATTGAACAGCTCTTACTTTTTCATCCCATTTTAACTGAACTGCTAAGCTGACCTAACCGGGAAGAATATAAGGACCATAGCGGTCATGTTTATATAATACATGGGTTATAGACCACCCATTTATGCATTCAACAATTTATCGAATGCCTAGTATGTGTCTCATACTGTCATAAGTGTTGGGGATACAGATGTAACAAAGAGAGACAAGATCCTTACCTTCATAGAGCTCACATCTTGGTAGGAAAAGGAGATTAACACACAAGTGAATAAATCAATGGGAAGAAAATTTCAGAGCATGTAAGTACCATGAAGATTTATCAACAGGATAAGGGGACCCAGAATTTATGGAGCAGGAGGAGAGGCTACTTGAGATTGTGTAGTCAGAAAAGGCCTCATCGATTAGATGATTTATAAGCAGAGACCCTATAGGCAACACTGGTTGACTCCACTGATGTTCCATCTAAGCCAATCAGCCCTTGGCATTCCCTGGTCACTGATATTGGGCTGTGAGTCAGCAAATGGCTTAAACTGGCCCAGTAAGACTAAAGGAAGGCCTTGTATACCACAGCCAGGGAAGAGATTGACTTTTCTCTGATGTTGGACTGTATCAAAGGCTCCAGCATCCTTGATTGCTTCTGGCTTCCCTCATGCCACCAGCAGTCACGAAGACTCACTCCAAGAAGCTGATATTTTTGTATATTCTAGATGGGTTCATACAATTTCTATTCTGTCCTCATTCAAGTTAGAGTTGTTGGGAAACTAAAAGCATCATTTCTCAGATTCTCTCTTACCCAAGTTTTAGGTACAGAAAAGGCATCTCCCGTTAAATGTGCTCCTGCGATGTTTAGGAGGTGAAAGTGAGGGGGAGGCCGTCTTTTATACCTCCTGTTCCTATTCTCCCTGGCAAGTGTGGCTATGGCAGTGTTTGGGTTCCCTGCAGTCATGTTCCTGTGTCCACTCTCCAGCTTTCTGAGTAAGGAATGCTTGGAGAGGCAGAAGCAGCAGTGGCAGCTCTGTGATCTGGCTTCTTAAACTCTGTACCACAGTGATAGACAGGCATTCAGCATCTTCCTGCATTTTCAGGGGCAGTTGTAATGGTGGCAGCTTCTTGGTTTTATTATTGCTTTGAGATGGCCTCAGAGGGAATGGCTCCTTGTAACTTTCCTGTGGTTAATAGGATATTGTTCTGGAACCTAGAGCCATTCCTTCGTCCCTTCCAGTGACTTCTTAAAATACCAACTTCCCCATTTTAAATGCCTCTTCCTTAGAATATCCAGGATGGGTTCTGATTCTTGTACTTGAACCCATCTGATACACTGATGCTACTAGGAGCAAAGGGAAAGAACTAACCCCATACTTGATGACTCCACTGAGCCACTTATATCACATTATTATTTTATGAGACAGTAATTTCCCTTATTTCTCAAACCAGTCTTGTTTGATATTTTCCAATTCTTGGAACTGAAAGCATTTTAAGAGATGTAGACATCAGAGATGAAAAAGGGCAAACCTGGAAAGAACTTAGGGAATGGTGTTTCAGACAGAGTTGGGTGATGTTTAATTTAAGACATCTCTCAGATGCCAAGGTAGAGGTCCCTGGGAGGCTCTTGGCTGTACAAGTCTAAACCTGAACAGAATAACGTGGTCTGCAGATACAAAGCTGAGGGAAGGCAAGAGCTAGTCTAGAGGCAGAGCCAAGATAGAGACCACATTTTATTTCTTCAGTGGATAGTTAGACAGCATTTTGGCCTCTTTGTAAACCAATATTCTTTTCTTTTTATACAAAAGCACTGAATATTAAAGCCAAACTGCTTTATAGAGCCTCAAATGTGTTTCATTTGTGTAAAATATAATATACATGAAAGGTATTTATTTATGAAATCCCTGTTGAAGGAAAGATAGCCCCAAAGAAACAGTTAACCACATTGCTGAAAGAAACTATTAAACATTATAATCTGCATGGGTTTGCTTCCCCTTTCTAGGGGGTCAGTGGAAGTTCATTACACATCCATGGTTTTAGAGGGATGTCACCACCAACTTTTATTATTATACTTTAACTGGACCCTTGGTTAAAAAGCATATTTTCATCTTATCAGAAGGTCATTTTTAATTTTAATTGCTCTGTTTGTTTCTATTTATGCTAGCTTTAGTCTAGGCCTTTAACCTTATTTACATGTATTCATAAGTGAATTGCTCTTACACTGATCTAAATTCTAAACACAGACTATTTAAAAGACTGGAAAAATCAATATGCAGTGACATTCTTTGGTAGAAAAACAATTTATGCTTTTTTTTTTCTATTTGGCATATCAGATTACCCTTAAGTATAATTGATATGTTACATAGTTTACCTCTGACAACTCTGACAATGTGGATATGTTAGTTACTTTGGACCTACGTGGCTTTGGGATGTGCATTACGGGGGACTCTCCTAGGCTTCAGTGGTTGTTCCACGGGGCAGAGAGAGCAGGGAAGCACTCAGCAGGGATTAGGTGAGTCATGTTATGATGTATTAATATACAAAACAGGAGATTTGGGTTAAATAATTTAGATATGCAAAATTCACCAAATCCTAAAGCTAATCATTAAGTCCTAAAGTGGGAAGAAAGTTTGAGTGGCTTTTATGTCAAGCTCCTTTCCCTAACCAGGTAGTGATGACCAGCTCTCAACCTTAATGTTAACTGAAATGAATAAATGAATAATTGAAATAACTATACTATATGTAAGACACAGTGCTTGCCATTTTACATAATTTGTCTCAAACACCCGTGTGAAGCAGTATCAGTATCTCTATTTTGCAGATTAGGAAACAGACTCAGAGGTGAAATAACTTATCCGAGAATACACAGCTACCAAAGGCAGAGACAGAATTAGAACCCAAGAGAGCTTGGCTCAGAAGTACCCCTGCTTTGCATCTCTAAACGTCTGACAATCGTCTATTTAGTGATTTTTGGATTATCTTGGGTAAGAAGACTGTCTTACCCTCCTTAATCATTCCTTCGACTCATTTTGTCCTGATGAGAAAGTAGCATAAATGATACAGAGTTGCAAGGGCTGTAGTGATTACTTAATTCATCTTTGTGTTCCAGGGAAGAACTTTGCAAGATGGGAAAATGAATTGGGAGGTTGCAACTTACTCTGCCCCCTCTTCCCCTGCTTAGAGAGGTAGTGGCACTGCATGTTAGTATATTTCATGTTCAGCAAAGTCCTGATGCTTAGCACATCATTTTACAAATCTGTTTGACCACACACTTGTATCATTGTTTTGTGGAGGTAGCCCAACCCCCTGTGTCTTCACAGGAGAGGACACTAAGGATAGAGAGACCAAGAAGATTGACCTTGGGACACAGGTTTTCTGTTTCCTATATAGGCATAACATTGGACCAATTTTGGCTTAATTGAGTTATGTGAATCACTGAGTATACGTGATCAAAGTCTCCAAAAGAAAAGTCCTTTAACATCTCCAGTAGTTTTTTGAGAAGTAGCTATCAAAGCAGTCAGCTGAAAATGCAAGTTTGGGCAATTATTAGCTTATTTAAAGGAGCAGGAGGAGGTACAGGAAATATGGCATTGGTTTATTTTTGGCCGCTCTGATGCGTTAACAGTCAACAGAGAGGAGGAGGAGGAACTGGGATGTAAAGAGAAGCTTCACCCATAGAAAGGTCAGGTTCATGCAGAAAACAAGCAGCTCAGCCGAGAACATGGCCTCCAGGGCCCTCGAGTTCCATTTTCACCTTTTCTTCTTGCTAAGTCTCGATAGCATAGGATACTTATGCACACACAAGCCATTTTCCACAGCGTTTAAGAAAACCATTACCCACGTTCTTCTGTTATTCTCATAATGTATACTCAGCCCCTTTCTCTGTTCTGCTTTGCTAGACCTGTTGGGATTCGGAGGCATTTGGAACACGAACCCAAAGGGTTGTAATTCTTCCCATTATTTGGCCCAAGAAATAACTCTGTTTATTCTCTTTTTAGGAATAAACCAGAGATATATATTTTTTCATTCCCTGAGACTCACTTATAGAGTCAAAATGGGGAAATATTTCACTTTGGGAGTTATATTTTGTGGAGTTTAATACCCTTTGAGATGCATGAGATGACATGAAAAGTTCAACAGCAAACTCTGCTGACAAATTCCTTGTGTGAATGACATTAACTGAAGAGCTAATATTTCTTACTGGGCTGTTATGCTGAACTTAGAAAATCAGGCCCATTTTAATATATGAGATGGGGGAGAAAAACTTCCTGGCTGAAACAGCATTTCCATTTTAGCATTTTAATCTCTCTCTCTCTCTCTCTCTCTCTCTCTCTCTCTCTTTCTCTCTTTCTCTCTCTTTCTCTCTTTCTCTCTCTCTCTTCCCATCCTCCCTCTCTTTTATTGCATGTAGAGCGGAATTAACCATTTGTGAGGCTACTTTAGTTAGGATGCTTTCAATTGGCAATACAGCAACCAGCTTTGGTTACATTGAGTGAAAGGGAGAATTAGCAGGTTGACCATGAGATTCATGGAATCTATGAAAGACAAAGCCTAGAAAATTGAAGGAACAAGGTAAGTTTAAGGGCCAAGAAATGAAAAGTGCAATATCCATTTATAAAAGCAAGAACAGTAGGGCCAGCAGGCTTTTGTGCTGCGGGCCCTGGCAAGGAAAGGGAAGGCTCTTGCCAGTAGTAGGAGCTGGGCACTTCTCATCTAACCAAGACTTCACACGGTAGGAATTCTGACAAAATAGGACAGAAAGTTGGGTATTGGATAGACAGAAAACAAAAACAGAATGACTGCACAGAAAAACTGAACAATGAACCCTTGCAGGGAGCTACATTACCTAACTTTTTGACTTAACTGGCTGAGAAACAACTTTTGAGCTAGATCTAAATTAGTTTAAACAAAGCTCTCAAATAGTTACTCCTAGAATTACAGAATCTTAAACTGTGTCAAAACCTCCTATCTGTCTAGTCAGTTCAGAAAAACTCCCACAGATAATGCAACTAAAAACATAGTGCTTTATTATGGAAATAACCCAAAAGTGGATTCACTGAATTAGCTTTTAACTAATTTTACTGACCGTGTACACATATGGTCAAAGTCGAGCAAAGCAGTCTCCAGATCCATAAAACTGAATTAGTATTAAATTGACCAATCTGTCAAAGTAATCAAACTAATGTGTACGTGCTGATGAAACCTTAGAGAAAATTTTAGAGAGCTTTTGGCCACTCTGAATGCCCTTTTACCGTTTCCCCAGGATAGTATGTGTTTCTTTTTTTAAATTAATGAAATTGATGTATCTAGTCAAACAGATATTGCCTTAACAATGCAGTGTGAGACTGTCAACCCCATCCTTTCTGGTATTTATAAAAGTTTATATTGAAAAATGATATACATGTATACAGTCTATTTTAATCTCCTTACTGGTAGTGTTAAAGGAAATTAAAATAGACCAGGCCTGAAAAATCTCTGAACAGACAATACCAGTTAGGCCTCATATGTGACCTAAACTTCACTTGATTTGCAAACATAAGTGAAACTTCTCTTGAGCTATAGGCATTTATAGGCCCATAAAGGCCTATATTAAAGAAGAAAAGTAAAGCCTAATTGGAAGTAGCCAACAAACTTATATCGCTAGGGACTTTCCAATGGGATCAACCAAATAAGGCAACTGTAACCAATCCAATATTTCATTTGCTTTATTTTTGTGTCTGTTCTATAAAAGCCTCCCCAGTACATTCCCTCCGTGGAGCTCCTGAACCACTGTTGGTCTGAAGCTGCCTGATTTATGAATCTGTTGTTTGTTCACATGAACTCTTTAAAAATTGTATGGTGCCTCAGTTTACTTTTTAACAGTGGGCTATTCTGATAAGAGTATGAATTGTATATCTGTATTTGTACCTAAAAAAAAAAAACTATCTGTAACAAGATAGTTTATTGTGAAGCTCTATGTACATATGTTCTGGATGTGTAAATTGATTCAACCATCACAAAAGAATCCTTTGTGTAGGAAAGAAAAAAGTATTAAAGCTTTTACAGATCAAAATTTGTTTAATTGAATAAGCCTTTTCCTAGGAAAATATTGCCCAGATTTGTTTTCAAATGCATATAAAAATCAGTTTTCAAACAGGATTTATTCACCTTTATAAAACCAATGGGAATTATCACTGATCTTTCTTGGTTATATTTAGACAGTGGAAAGGCCTACAATAAAAAACTGTTTCTTCCTTATGTGAGCAGTGATTTTTCATGAGGAAGTTTCACATTTCTAAAAGGTGCCAAATTAAAAAAGATAAAATACAATTTTATTTAATTTAGCCATAAAGAAGAACTATATGGTTGGGGCTAGATTCTACACTCAAGGTCCTTCAATGCCCGAATGCTGAATGTTTCCCCCTTGCATCAATATTGTGGCTTTTAGAGCCACTCCTACGAGTGAGAGACCAGTGGGGCGGTTACCGCGTGCACCCTTCGGGAAGATATTCTAGAAAGGATTGGGGATTCTTGTCTCTTCTGAGAAGCACCAGTGCCCTTGGCTGGACTCCTGAGACTGGGTTTGTTTAGCATACAGTAGTTCCCCCTTGTCAGGTTCCTGAGTTTCCTGGTTTTTATCTCGAAAAATAGTTACTGAGACTGAATTGACAGGACAAATGAGCAGGTTAAACAGACGGAAGAGAGCCACGCACCAAGATTTATGAAGCGTATCACATTCCAGAGAAGGAACGGGTCTATCTCCGCGAGTGGAGACTACTCCGAGTTTCTAATACACACATATTTTTATATGATAAAAGAACTGCCCCTCCTTTCTTCAGGTACAGTTTCCATTTCCTTGAGTGATTGACAAGTTTCCTTACACACTCCCTTAGTTTGTACGCATGCGTCTTCCCAGAATCCTTCATGGAAGCCATTTGCGGGTTAAAATTGCAATGCTAATTAGACGGTAATAAATCCTGGGTCAGTAGAGGACAGCTAAAACCCCTAACGTGCATGCTCCAGTTTATCCCGTTTTTATCCAGTTTGTGGTTTCTCTCCCTCTTTCTGGTTGGTCAGTTCTTATATCCTCTTATCCTGGATGAAACATCTGTTCCTCTCCCTTCCTCCTTATCCCACCTAACACCCTCATCCACGGAAGATACTACCCAAGACCCTCAAGGATGCCTGAAGCCCTGGGTAGTACCGATTGCCACCAGTCAGAACGCGTTCCTGTTCGTGTCTTCCACCCACAAATGCAATGCCTTTTCCATGTTAGCTATCACTTAGCAAGCGCTGTGGCCCCAGCTTTTGCGGTTTAAGGTGTGACAGCAAAACTAGCATAAATTACTTCTTCCTTCTTCACAATTTCACATATAGAAGATTCGTTCTTACTGTAAGTCTTAGCAGCCTCAGCGTGACTTTTTTCTTATTAAGTCAAGAACTTTCGCTTTTTCACTTAAAGGAAGCACGTTATGGCTTCTCTTCAGCATATCTGAATGGCCAGCATAAGTACTCTTGCGCTTTGCGGCAGTTCCTGAGTAAAATAAGGGTCACTTGAACACAAGCACTGCAGCACCACAGCAGTGGCTCTGATGACCCTGACGGCTAAGTGAGTAACAGGCAGGTAGCACATGCAGCATGGATAGGCTGGACAAAGGGAGGATTCACGTCCTGGGTGGGACAGGCTGGGAGGGTGGGAGATTTCACTACTCAGAACAGCACACAATTTAAAACTTACAAATATTTTATTTGGGGGATTTTCCATTTAATATTTTCGAACAGTGGTTGACCAAGGGTAACTGAAACCATGTGTAAGGGGTGCCAACTATAGAATTCTTTCCTCTGACAATTCATCCCTTATTACTAATTTTACTACCTCTTTTCTTTTTCTTCTTTTAATATAATTTTCAAAGAATTTAGAGTGAGAGTAAAATACTTTGTGATGGGCTTTCAACTGAAAAAAAAAATCCTCATTTATCTTTTCATACATTCGGAGTTGGAAATTTGGGTGTGAAAGTTGCTACCTCTCACATTTCTGTCTTGCTAACGTATTTAATTATACATGGAAGAGCAAAGGGAGTTAGCTCAGGGTAAAGCTAATTAAGGGGAGTTTCTTTATGGGTACCTTTAGCTGAGTAGTGAAGCACAACTTTGGTGTCTCATGTTCTCCTATGTTTTATTCTGATCACTAAAGTAGGCATAAAAGGTCAGAGGAGGTCAAACATAAGTCGCAGCAAAGTAGAGAAGCTACAAATATCTCAGTCTCGTGAAATAAAGGTGTTTCTCTGTGATTTACCAAAGATTCTGTTCTATAGTGGCATGGAGTACAAAAACCATGATACTCTATGCAAAATTATTGAGAGTGCATGCATTTATTCCCAAGTACTACACAATAGTAATTAAATCTCTAAAATAAAGTAGAGATGAGGTTTAAGGTAGGGTAGGCAGCCTACATTGGAACCAATGATTGCCTGGCACTTAAAAGAAAAAAGTCCTTTGTTACCTGAAGCCTTGTCCTGAAGAGTTTTGTACCCAAACAATAACCTCATCATTGGTTGGTTCAGGAAAAACAGAATTAGTGGTCTTAATTAAACAGTGTAATGCTCTACTGTACAAATGCAACTTGTAGAGAGTAGTCACCCAGCCAGATGTTGAAGCACACAAATTAGGCTTAATTGAGCTCTCTTATTGTCGGGTTTTTATTTTATTTTAAAATATACTAAGACAGTAAGAGCTTCAGGGGGGGATGAGAGGGGATGATATTAAACAGCCCTCTTTGATCTTGAATTTAGCTGACTGAAGCTGGTAAAGTTTGAAAGAAATATTGCCCTCCTTTTTGAAGAGAAGCTTCTGTTCCCCTGGCAACTAAGTTTAATGGATTCTTAGTGCCTTACATGGCTAAATTTGAACCCAACTTTAGCTGGTTGCTCTGGTTTTCATCATGGATTAAAAAAATTAAATTTTATCAGCTTAAAGGGAAGTCTAAAAAAGCCTTCGGTTTCTTTTTCTGATCTCACATTCTCAGAGGTCATTAACTGAATTTTACTTTGTTTCATTGTTATTTTCATCTGAAGTTCTCATCCGTTATCTTTTAGTGATTGTTCTTTTAGTATCACTATTGACTGCATTGTAATTCTGAAAGATAAAGGCCTCTTTCTCTCCTTGCCTTCCTCTCTCCCTTCGTCTCTCCCTCCCTCCTTTCCTCCCTCCCTTCTCCCCCTGTCCTAGAAGCCAATTGATTATTGTAAAAAAGAGGGTTTAACTTATACTCTCTTCAAGACTTTTACATTGTGTGTTCAAGTCAGTTTTTTGCTACTCTGCATATAAAGTCATTTATAGTTTTTTGGAAAGATTAAGGTCATTTCAAAGATAATTACAATCAAAGCACTGAATGTGAACACTGAACACCAAACAGATTTCTTTATATCAAGCAGGTTCTAGTACAAATTTGGTATTTAAAGTACACTGGTTGGTTGATAATGGGTTGACAAGGAGGTGACTTTCATATGGCTACATGGCCATTCAGTGGTAAAAACTAAATGAAAGTTATCTTTGGTGCTGCATTGTTTAGTCTGTAGCATACTGGTTTAATGGGACTTTTTTTTTCCCGAAAAATAAATTCTGATTTTTTGCCTGTGGCATGGTTTGAAAAGTGTCTACCTTCCTCACTCCTGACAAAACCCTGGCCTCATTTAGGAACCAGGAGACTTAAATTCGAAACAGAAATGTGATCACGTATCTGATAAAAGGCCCATTTATGCACATGCACAGGAATCGCTTCCTTTCTGCCTCAGAAGTGTAAGGAGGGAAACCAGATATACCTTCTAATTTCAAAAATGATCTGCTTTTTAAAAGTGATAGTATTGTACTCAAGCAAGATATAATTAAAATTGGTTGTAACTTAAGATTCCAGTAAGGCACAAAGGAAAACATATTCCTGAACAGGAGAGGACTGTATATTGAAGAAGTAAGGGATATTCTGTCCCAAGATATGCTGCATTGGTGTATTGATTATTTCGAGCTAAAAACATTGGAGAAACAGTAAATACAGAAGGACTGACCTCTATAGGAAACAATGTAGCGAGCCACAAGGATTCTCTGGGGAGGGGTGGCTTTTCCAAGCCAGGGAAAGAGAATACTCCTTATCACCAAAAACTAGGATTTGGGGGGGTGCAACAGGTCTGAATAAATAAAAATCTGAAAGTAACCCTTATCTTCTACTAATTTTACACCCCACATATGGCGCCTAGTTAACTCCTGTAGAATTTACTGTCCCCTGCCAGATCCCTTTGTCCTGTCATTTCTTTATAGATTTATCAGATCTTGGTTTTTTGTGTGTATGTGTCTGAAAAGTATGAAAGCATCTTGCTTTGGCCACTTCTTTTGACTTCACTTTCTTGTGAAGATCCCCACTTACATATAAAATGAATGAAACTTGTATGCTTTTCTCTTGTTAGTCTGTGTGCATCTATTTGGTTCCTAGACCCATCCTAAGAGCCCAGCTAAGAACTAAGGAGGGAAGAATAGAGATCTCTCTCTCCCTACAATATACAGTGTATTTATCACATGAAAGTACATCCACCAACCATAGGGACACAACCATCTCCTTTCATGTGATAGTAGATAAATCTGGAAAGAGTGGGAACTGCCCAGAGAGGAAAATATGGACAAACCAAAGGGCTGGGTCAGCTGGGAGTTGTGTGCTGTGTTAGCTTTTTAGAAGAAGGAACAATGAGATCATAAGCTTCATAATTGTCATACTACAGGGCTGCATGATATAAATTATTACATGTGCTCATGGAGAAAAAGCCTGGGAATTGTTTGACTCTTGACAGTTTCCTCATAGGGTGCCTTCACAAATGCATGGCATGCAGGAGTGGTTAAATGTACCCTTAACAGTTGTGATTTTATCTGACACAGGACTCATGTATCTGGTATGTAGGTGTGTTATCTCTCTCTCTCTCTCTCTCTCTCTCCCCCATTTATTTTTTAAATTATCCTGCACACACTTTTCATTCTCCTTTGAATCCCATAATGATGTTGTCGACAATGGTCTTTATGAACCTAAGCATGCAAGAGAAATGAAACTCTACAGAGGAAGTGTTATTGACATGAGTGAGCTTTATTGTTAACAGAAGCTTTATTGCACATAAAATGGAAGGGTTTTTTTTTTTTTTTAAGTTCTTATTTAGCATTAATTTTCCCAAATAGCCAACTTTGGATCTGAAGTGTCTTCGCGGGGAGTTTTAGATTGTGGCTGTATGTGCTAAGGGACCTGGAGGCCGTCTTAGAACCATAGGTAAGAATGCTCAGACCATTTTGGAATAAATGTCTCCAAAGTGATAGAAGTGAAAGTAGAAAACGCTGGTTCATTTGCTCAGTGTCATGTTTCTCTTTGCTCCTGTGTCTCACCTGGAATCCGTCCCTCTTTTACACACTCACAGCACTTCATACTTTTACACTAAATGGCCTCCCATACAATATAGTTGCAGTTATTTAAGGAGGATTTGCTGCTGCCGGCATTGGATGCCCTCAGCATTATTCTCCGCTGAGCCTGGTGACTGGGATATTGTGGGTGCTAAGGAAATGATAGTTAAATTGAACTTGCTCATTTGCCTAACATTTACGTAACCCCTACTGTGTTCCAGATTGTGTGCTGAAGATAAAGGTGTGACTTAGCCATGTTCGTACACTTCTGGGACTCACCCCCCCAAAAGACAGATATTTTAACAAATTATTGCTGCATTTAACTTTGCCTTGAGATATTCAAAGATTCCTTTGAAGTCCTAGAGGAAGTAATAGTTAAGCTCAGCCTTGAGCAGAGTCGAATTTGAGTGGGGAAGGAGAGAAGAGTATCCTAGCAAGAGGCAACAGCCAGTATAAAATTTCAGAGAAAAGCAAAAGAGAGACTTGTTTTTGCAACCAGTGGCTCAGTGTTCCATGTGTCATTGCCTGTGTGGGAGAGTGCTGGTTGACGAAGTTGGAAGAAATGGCAGGGGCCCAGACAATGGCAGACCTTGACTTGGCATTCATTTATTTATTCATTGCACAGATATTGTTTAAGTCCATGTGATGGTTCCAGATTAATAGAGGGTACAATACCAAACAAGACAAGCAAGGTCTGTGCCCTCATGGAACTTACATTCCAGTAGGGAAAATTGAAAATAAATAGGTAAACGTGTAAAGAAGATAACTGCAGATTATGTAAGAAAAAAAAATAGCAGGAAGAAAACAAAAATAATGTAATAGAAAAGCACAGGGGTGTGTGAGGGAAGGCAGAGGCATTTGTAGAAAGGATGGTCAGAGAGGACAGGTGTCGTGAAGGTGACACTGAGCTGAAAGTTAAAGGCTAAGCAGGAGCCAGCCCTGGAGAGCTGGGGGAGGAGAACTCCAGGGCAAAGGAGCAGTGAGTGCTCAGGTGTGAGAGGAGCCCATTGAGCCCAGGTGTAGGAGGCCTGAGGGAGAGTGGCCTGAGCTGGACACAGTTATCTGGACAGTGTCACATCACATCATGCCGCACCTTGCAGGCTAAGCACTGGACGTGGTGGTTCTGGGTGCAAGGGAAAGTCATTGAAGCAGAGGGTGGGAGTGACCTACCGTACATTTGTGTCAGCCCCTCTGGCTGCTGTGTGGAGAAGGGATTAGATGGCAGAGGGGACTTGGCACTGGTGGTAAGAATAAGAGGTGGTCTGGCCTGGGGTGGTGGAATTTGAGACAGAAAGAAGTGGACATATTCAGATTATATTTTGGAAATAGAATCAACATAAATTTGAGCTATTAAATACACACACACACACACACACACACACACGCATTCCTGTCCTGTAGAACTGGGACCTAAGCCATAGATGGCTTTATATATAACTACTCTTTTATCCAAAGGGCATGTCACACATGCAACAATAGGAGAAAAATTAAGTGAAACAAGGAAATGTTGGTCTTTGGTTTAATTTTGTCTGATTAGCATAGCTGAGGGTGTATCTCTAGCGTGACTCTACCTTTTAGTTTTAAGGATAAGAAAAAAAGTCATGATTTTACCCTGGGCAACAGGGCAGTGCGTTCACTCCAGTTTCAAGCTAAACTTTGTCCTCCCAGCCCCTTCCCCCCAAGACAGAGCAATCCCAGTGATGTGCAGTGTTTTTGCTGGAAGACCAGACAGGGGCTCCTTGTAAAGACGGGACTAGAACCACTCTAGGTCAATGTGGTAAGGAAGGAAGGTTCCCCTGAATATGCCTGCAGGTGGAAACAACTTAGGATTTTTTAAAACCAGTTTTTACAAATAACACAATTCTGGACTTGTCCAAATGCCAAAGCAAGTGATTTTGTTTGTGCCATAACACCTGTGAGGAATTTCATGGTTTCAAACAATCACAAAAACAAAGAATTTTATAATCATACTACTTGGCTAGAGGAGAAGGCTTTTCGGCCCCACCCTGAGCCTGGTGAGAAGAGACTGTCCAGTTGGCCTATTCATCCAGCTCAGGGTGACACTCCCAGCAAAGAAGGGGGGCCCCAGTCTGTTACTATGAGAAACCTTGACCTTGTCTCTGATGATTGTATGAGTAGCAATATTCAACAAACACAGCCACCATTCATGGAGTACTGCTATTGTGTGAGGTGTTGGGAAGATGTTCGTTCAAGAAAGGCTTTACCGTTTGTCATATCCCAGGCAGTCTGATTGGTCTATGGTAGATCAGACAGAGTTCCTGCTCTCTAGGCACTTACCCAAGACAGATGCTCCACAGCTTAACCATGGAGCTGTGTCCTGACAAACTCATCATAAGTAAAAAAATATGGTAGGTGAAAATACATTTTAATACCCAGGTAAACCCATCATACAGTCAAAAAATCTTAAATCATTATAAATCAGGGGCCACCTGTATTTGGCAAGATAGTTATTCAAAGATGTCAGATGAGGTCAATGGTATAACTTCCAGAAGAAGGAGGGGTTATGCCCTGTTGAGGCATCCATAAAGGGCTCCAGGGAGGAAGAGTGATATTATAAAATGCCAGGATCATAGAATTGGAAGGACCATTAGAGACGTAGAGGGTATAGGTTAACAGCTGTCTCTAAAATCCTATTGTTTTGGTCAGCTTCCCAGCTGAGTGACCTTGGGAAGGTTCTTTTACTCTCCAGGGCCTCATCTATAAAATGAGGATTATTGTATCTCCCTCTTGGGGTGATTATGAGACTAATGCATGGTACATTAGCACAGTTCCTGACACCAAGTTAGCCATCAATATTTTTATGGCTTTAGCCCAACTTGATCTGATATAGTCTTAACTAGGCCACCCCATTCCATTTATGAATCATTTCAAATGTTAAAGGTTTTTGATTGGTAGATGGATAAATTATCAAGACGCAAAGAGGAAGAAGTGAGAGCCTACCATGCAGGAAGACCTGCATGAGTGAAGACTAGGAGGAGGCAAGCATGAGGTATGTTCAGGCAACAGCCCATGATTCCTGTTTGGCTGGAGTGTTGGGTTTTAGGCACATAAGAGATGAGGTGATAAGGGCAGGTACAGTTGTACCGGAGAGGCCCTGAGTGCCAGGGTCACTGGACAGATCTAAGGACCTCTATGTTGTAGGACTTATCCTTGATACTAGAAGTCAGGATAAGTGTAAGATTGCATAAGATAACATTGGTGAGCTAACGGAATACAGTTGATCCTTGACCATCACAGGGGTTAGAGGCATCAACCCCCGCACAGTCAAAAATCCACACATAACTTTTTATTCCCCCAGAACTTAACTACTAATAGCCTACTGTTGATTAGAAGCCTCACTGATAACATAAACAGTTGGTTAATACGTATTTTGTAAATGTATTATATACTGTGTTCTTGCAATAAAGTAAGCTAGAGAAAAAAATGTTATTAAGGAAATTATAAAGAAGAGAAAATGTATTACTATTCATTAAATGCAAGTGGATCATCATAAAGTTTTTTGTCATCTTCCCACTGAGTAGACTAAGGAGGAGGGAGAGGAGGGGGTGGTCTTGCTGTCTTGGGGTGGCAGTGGCAGAAGAAAATCCACATGTAAGTGGACCTACGCGATTCAAACCCATGCTGTTCAAGGATCGGCTGTCCTGGAAAACTGGGGCTTGATAATTGCCAAATGAACCAACATACATCAGAGGGGTGGTATGCCCTCTTTGGACCACCACCCTGGGCTCCTAGGGAAACTCCTAGGTCATTCTATTCAGACCCAGCCTGGTCAAGGGGTGAAGCTTCCCCATTTTCATGCTCCATGTAAGTTCCCCATCCCGTTTTTTTAGGGCTAGTAGCTTTCCCTGATTGTAGTATGTTGAGTAATCTGTAGGAGATAAGTCAGTCCAAGTTGGGCATGGTAACTGGACTGAGGTGCAGGGTGCTAGCCAGTGAGGGTCCTCACCTGATATTTGGGTAAGTTTTCACCTGCCCACCTAGTACTCTAGATGGGAACCCTAAATCTTTAAGGACTCAGGTCCTTCCATTCCTTCTACACCCAAAAGCAATGGTCCCCAACGTTTCTGGCACCAGGGGCCAGTTTCGTGGAAGACCATTTTTCCACTGACAGGATGGGAGGGTAGGCCGAGCTCAGGCGCTGATGCGAGCGATGGGGAGCAGCTGTAAATACAGATGAAGCTTTGCTGGCTCAGTTCCTAAGTTTCATGGAAGACAATTTTTGCATGGATGGCAGGGGAGCTGGGCAGTGCAGCAGAGCTGTGCTGCTGGGGGTTGGGGACTGCAGCCCGACTAAAGTCATGCCCTCTTGTGTCCTCCTGTCCCTTCCTCAGCCTAAACTTTCCTAGTCTCTGGGGCTCACAGCGTTTGTTCTGTAAACTCCATGAAACGTTGTCCTCTGTATTTAGCCAGCAGTCTTTTTCTCTGTGTCCAAGTGTCTGCTTCAGTTTGACTTGGGGAAAAGAGAGGGAAATACACAAAAACAAAACCTGCAACTGGGGATGCCTGTGAGAAAGGAAGATACACAAAAAACAAACTCAGAAGCAGATGACTTCTTCCTGGTGTATATGTAACCCCTGGTCTTTTTCTGATTCCCCTCTTCCTGGAGCTGGCTGCCTAGGGAGGTGGGGTGTAGGCATATTAACAGCCCAAGATGGGAAATAGGAGCCCTGGGATTTACTCATGGCTGTGGTGGTGTCTCAGTGATATTCTGGACAAAGTCCATAACCTTTTGCTGATTTCCCGTCTTTCAAACAAGGTGGTTGCACCAAATAGACCAACTTGAATGGTTCTTTGCAGAGCCAACAGGCTGTGGTTTTGCCTTTCTCAAACCATGAGAGATTTGATTCTTCAGTATGCGTGAGAAGCCTATTATCTAGAAAAACGTCTGTATTGAAATAGCTGAGAATTGGATTTAGTCCCTTAGTCCGGGCTTTCTCTCTATGTGCTTGGCCGTCTTGTAAACAAATAGGCTTTCTCCTGAGCAAGACTCATTTGTGATATCGCAGTTTCCTAATCAGAAGAGGAAGAATATGCATCTAAAATAATTTCTTGAGATTTTATTCACTGTTTGCTTAGTGTGGGATTATTTATATTTAGCCACATTTTAAGTTCTCCAATTTCCTTTGAAATGCACATGGGAGGGAAATGAGGGAAGCAATTGGAAAACAATAGAAAAGGCATTTGGAATAAATAGAGAAAGCCTTGCTGAAACCTACAAATATTTGGGAACTACTTCAAGACTTTCTACAAATCCTTAAACATACCACCTGTTCCTCTCATTTGGGCATTAAATGGTATGTACACACTGTTTTCAAAGCCATCAAGAGCTACAAAAGTTTTGCCTCCAAGGTAATAAATGTACAAAATGCATCCTCTGGCCTCTTGGCTATCAGTCCACTCTGCTTCACACCTTTTCGAAGATAAGGCTTTATCTCAGCTTTTACTTCCTCCTTCATAATTGCTCTGCTAAGCTAATGAAGCCCATTTGGTGTTGTGAGCATTCAAAGCGCTCATCTGCATGAAAGCTACTGGCCCTTAATTATGTAAAACAGATATTAAAAAATAATTCCCTGCCTCTAATAGGGATCAAGACTCTAGGGCTTAACACTGAAATCTAAGCCCATTCAGCGGTGGCCTTTTATGCTCAATAATCATTTGTGCAACTTAAAACACTTGGGCGCTTCCTTCCCAGGTGGTCATCTGCCTTTCTTTTTCTTCCTCACCTGCAAATGGTGGTGCAGGCAGGATGGCACCTAGCTACTTCCCTGTTTGCTTGGTGACACAAAACCTCCACGTTAGGATGTAGGGAAATATGATATGGCTTTGGCATCCACTTCCCTTTCACAGGTGTCTTATTACATTTTGACAGGTGTCTCACATGAGATGCTGTCAGAGCTGGGATTTAACCTTGGAATGCCACCTTCAATTAGGGTATCTCTGGATAGGAAACAATGAAATGGATGTGAGTGGTTGATGCCTCAAGATTGTTGTATTTAATTTCATTTCTGTACCAGATGTACTGCCTATATGGGCATTTTTTTTTCAGGTGCTACAAAAATAGGTGCCGGTTGGGCTCTGTCATTCTAACTGTGGGTTTGATGAGCTGTTCTTGTTGAGGAAGTCAGATGAAGCCAAGCTGTCATCCTAAAATACATTCAGTGCAAGGCAGAGCTGCTATGGTTTTGATACCTTCACACTTAATGGGGTTTTAATTTATCATAAATGTCTAGACTGCTAATAGCAATAAAACTTGTTAGATATCATTCTCCAAATACAAAAAATGTAATGAAATAAATGATTGAGATCTTGAGATGCAGAAAAGGCTGTTAGTGGGTAGACACTCTTAGAAACTGTGCACTGAGTAAATTCAGATGTTTGTGGATGCCGTAGACATTTTTTTCTTCCTCCTCAATGTTATTTTTTATTTTTGATTTTCTGGGTTTTTTTTTTTTTTTGGTGGGGGGAGGCTGAAAGTACATATATTCAGCTCTGCCTAGCAAAAAAGATATGATTCTCACACCTTACACTTGCATAGTTTACACTGAGAGGACCTCACTTGTTTTTGTGGTAGCTGGAGCTGGACAGATTAACACATTAACTGCCATGAGAGTTGTATTTAATGCACTCTAGTTTTGACCCTGGGCTGCGTGAAGCATATATAAAATCTTGTTGTTGTTCTTATTGTTACAATTAATGTTGATCATTTAATTCTAAAGACATGGATTAAATGAATAGAAGTCAATAGATTTTGGTTTTCTACTTATGTTTACCTTAAAATTACACTCAAAGTTTTTATTCTATATTCATAATAAAACACTGTGGCCACAAGGAAAAGTTCCTGGGTTTTTTTTTTTGTGTGTGGTAGTCAATGTATTAAAAAAAATAAATAAATAAATTTGAAGTATTGATGCCTGAGTATAGAGGGTGGTATAGAATGCCCCTCCACCCAAAGATACCTATATCCTAATCCCTGGAAACTGTGAATATGTTACCTTACATGAAGTGGGGAATTAAGATTGCAGATGGAATTGAGGTTGCTAAATGGCTGATTTAAAATAGGGAGATTATTCTGGACTATCCATGTGGGTCCAATATAATCTCAAGGGTCCTTAAAAGTGGAAGGAGGAGTCAGAACAGCAGGTCAGAGTGATGCTGCACCATGTGAGAAGGGCTCAACCCATCGTTGCTGTCTTTGAAGATGGAGAAAAGAGGCTGTGGGCCAGGGAATGTAGGCAGCTTCTAGAAGCTGAAAAAGAAGCCTCCAGAAAGGAATTCCCCTCTGCCCACACCTTGATTTTGGCTCTGTGAGACCGATGTCAGACCTCCAACCTACAGAACAGCAGGATCATAAATTTGTGTTGTTGGAAGCCACTAAGTATGTGGCAATTTGGTACAGCAGCCACAGGAAACCGACACCTTGCCTCATAAGAGAGGCAGCAGTTATCTCATTTTCTTCCCCAGGTTGTGATGTTAGGGCATGAAGCAGAGTTTTTCCTCCATTTGGAATTTTTTCTTCTCTGTGATAGAGATGTCTTTGGCACCAAGCTGGTTCTAGCTTTAAATATGTTCAGTTTGAACAGATGAACAATCTATTTTCTCTTTCCCATTCCCTGAGATTACATGAGGAAGTTTGTTATAATGAGCTATTAAGACCCTTTGTGCTGATATTTTTACTTACTTACAAGGTTCTTTTTCTCAGAGTGAATGTTTTTATTGTTATCATTATTTTTATTATGATTTTGCTGTCCCAGCTAAGTATCTCAGTCCCTCTTGTTAGACTTGGGCTGAGTTTGCCAGTGTTTCACTCTGCCTTCTATTTCCTGCACTCATTAATCCTTTCGTGCTGGTTTCCTGTTGACTCTGTTCTTAACCCTCATCGTTGCCTGAGATACATGTCTGGAGTAAAGAAAAGCATCACTGAATTGAATCAATCTAGAAATGCTATCATGTTTTTCATAGTTATTAGTTTAAAGGCAAGCCTTCATGTAGAAATTATGTATAGTAAAACAATTATCTTGCAAACCTTTTACATTATCCATAAAGTACTATACAGGTACAATGTTGTTTTCTATTTCTACGATGGCCAGCTTGTCATTGGAGCAGATCACTATTTATTGGGTTGAGAACTGGATGAAAAATGTTGAATTGTGTTCTGAGGCTATGTCATATGAAGACTACAGATGTTTATACAATCTAAACTCACATGGTACCAAGCAGGGATAATTGAATCAAAGTAAACCAACTGTATTTATGAAACAATTACTCTGTGTAATCATTTATTTATTCACTCATTTTCATTCATTTAGCAGATACGTATTCAGTGTCTACTGTGTACCAGGCATAGCTTCTCAGAACGGTGACCGTAATTTGATTGCAGGTGTATCTGGAGGAGATTGTTTTTCTATTCCTTAAAATACCTTTGTCTTGCCTATGTGAGTCACCAGTGAGGGGGACTGTGGGTAACAGCTACCAAAGGGCAGATAAGATGACTTGGTTACCAGGTTGGAGGTACTGTCATGAACTCCCCAACCAACCCAATTCTCTTCTATACAGGGGAGACTCCAGAGAGGAATGTTCTGTGGCAGATCACATGGATCTTCCCTTCCTTCCCCAACCTCTGATCTCTCCAGGCACCAACAAGTGGCAGCCATCTGTTCTTTCACTAGCAGGCTCTAATACCTGGTCAGAGACATTTTGGCTATAACTCCAGAAAGTTGATTACTTTATTGTCAATAAACCAAAGACCCCTCCTCCCTATAAATCTGTGCTCAAAGCATTTTTCTTCCTGCAGATCACAAGCCGATCTGTCTTTGCCTAGATGGACTTTATCAGAGTTCAGAGAGAATGAGCTCGTGAGAATGAAAATCATTACTGCTTCTTAAGGTTTGCGAGTGTCAACTTGTTTCAGTTGAATTATTTGCATTTATAAACATATCTTTGCAAAGTAAGCTGCTGTAGTGCTGTGCCTTTTCCAAGAGGAGAACTGTCTACCTCTGCATCAGTGAGCTGGAGACAAGAGGTTAATGATCTTCTTGTTGTTAGTCTGAACATTGTGGTTAATCAGTCATTATGGATCAGCCTGAGGACAAAATATCTTGAAATTACATTCAATGTTTCTCACCTGCTGCATCTTGTTTTGCTATTTGATTTCCTTCACTTCCACCTTGAGGACCTTTCCCTCACCCCCAAGCTCAGACAGCAGACCTTCTCACACGTGTCCACAGGCCCGTGGCTTCTAAGAAGCAGTGACACTTGTCTGCTCAGATGTATGTTTCACCCAAAGCTTATGTGACCTGATCGGTGGCAGGTAGACTCTGAGCCAAGCATCAGAGCAGCCCATCAAAGACATTTTACATCCTGTCAGCTCTCGACTATCCAAGACCCCAGCAAGTCGCTCCGTGGGTAGATAGCAGAGAAAAGGTTGTCACCTTCACTTCATTGGTCGTTCTAAGAGGCTCCCTTCCCTTCAATTACTCATAGGTGTCAGAAGAAGAAAGAGAACACTGGAGAGATATTATGTGTTGTGGCACTTCAAAGGTGATTACTTTTTCTTCCCATCAATCAGGTAAAAACAATTCTCCTAGCTTACTTGATAATCCTATTTTTCTTTTGAAGAAGGGAGAATGACTTTCTACCAAACGAGCCACTGAATTAGCACTGTCATTACTGACTTTTGAACTCATTAGGGCTTATTTAGTATTCCCATGCTGTAGAAGGGTCTGAAAAGTAATTTCTCCAGTGATGGGTATGAAAAGGGGTATGACAGTTTTGCAGGAAACAAATTGCAGATCGATTCTTCAGATTTCCAGGCTGGGAAACCATGCAGTCTCTTTGGTTGGGCACTTAGTGAGGAGTTAAATTTACTTCTGGAATTAAATGTTACAAGGTCACATAATCACTGATATGCATGTGGGGGGAGGGGAGGGATGGTTGGATTTCCCTGTTGATATATATAATTTTATCTCTAGATCAAGAAGGAATGCTCACTTTTTTCACATTAAGAATTAAGAGTTTGTATACATAAAGCATTTAGAACAGTGCCTGGCACATAGTAAGCACCACATAAGTGTCGGCTGCTATCGGTATTGTTATTACAACCGTTTTAGTTCACATGTTTTTGTTATTCTGTCATCTCTAGGTAGGTGGTTTGAATGTTTGTGTCTCCTTCAAATTTCATGTTGAAACTTAATTCCCTAATGCAACAATATTAAGAGGTATGACCTTTGGGGGGTGATCACCTCCCCAGCCATGGAAGGACACAATGTTCATTCTCTCAGGAGGATGCATCAACAGGGAGCAATCTTGGAAGCGAAAGGCAGCTTTACCAGTCACCAAATGCTGGCACATTGGTCTTGGACTTCTCAGCCTCCAGAATTTTGAGAAATGAATTTCTATTCTTTATAAATTATACAGTCTCAGATATTTCATTATAGCTATACAGATGGACTGAGATAGTGGGTAAGTCTTTTACCCACCTAATAATGTAATGAAACTGATTTTTCAGTTGTTGAGAACTCGTTTTTATTACCTGGAGTCATGACCCAGAAGACCATCTGGGTGATCAGCTGGCCTCCTTCCGTTCATCCATCCACTCAACCATCCATCCAGCCTGCCATCTGCACATTTATTTATTCAACATTTGTTGAGCTTCCTCTTGTATGTCTAAGTGGTGGACATACAACAGTGGGCCAGAGAATCATGGTTCTTTCCCATGTAGAGCCCATAGTATGTTGAGGACACCACCACCAAAAAAACCTCAAAAATGATACTAAGTAGATCAATAAAATTAGTGTAAACTCTGGTAAATGCTCTAAACAGAAGTAATGTGTCATAAATTCAACAAAAATTAATCACTTGTGTTTGTTAAGACCACCAATTATAGCTGTTTATAAGAAGGCATATTTGGACTAATCCCCTAATATCCAAAATCACTTTCTGTGGAACCACGTGGGATTATATAGCCAGCTGTCATCCGTCTCCTACCAAATGGTGGACTGTGTTTTGTAAATGATAATTTGTGCCCTTGTCATTGAACTTGGGGCCATTGGTTCTTATAAGTCCCTCTTAGCTTCTTTTTATCCTCAAAGACCAGATTTGGGCAAATTTAATTGGCCTAAAAATATGCTCCCTTGAAAATATTGCCATATATATATTCCTTCCTGATCAAATCAGTATTCATTTACTCATTTAACAAATATTATTGAGTACCTACTGTGTCAGGCACCTTTCCAGGTGCTGAGCATACAAAAGTGAATGGTATGATCAGCGCTAATACATACAGTGCTTTATGCATAAGGGTACAGGCATGGAGGGAGGAGGTAGCCAGCATGGCCATGCAGCTAGTTAGTGACAGCAGGGAAGGACTCCTGACTAGCATTCAAGTATTCTTCCCATTCTACCATGCAGTCTTTCAAGATCATATCACTAATTGCAAAATTTCATGGGAAGAAACACCTTTAGTTGACAATTTACTATGTGTGAGGCCCTTTCCAAAGCATTTTTCACTTACCATCTCAACGGTTCTGTAGATTAGGTAGCATTGCCTGTATACAAGTGAGGTAATCAGAACTTAGAAAAGGTGAGCAACTGTGCTTGGTAAATCATATTTGCTTGAAGGGCACAGGAGAGGTCATTTAAAGGACTTCAGAGGAGTGTTTCCTGACCTCCCCTATCACCATTTCTGGCTATTAAAAGGTACTGTATATGAGGTTCTGAAATGACAATATCTGGCATCCATCTTTCACCAAACTCAAGGAAACTTTCTTGAAAAACATTCTGGAGAAAAAAATAACTAGGATTTGCTTTGTCTCTGAAGCATTGTAAGTAAAAACCTCTACTGTTGAGAAAGCAATATCAAACATTTTGGGATATGTTCATGTGCATGAGTTAGTGCTGTTTTAACTTGTAGACACTTAAATGAAAAGGGAATACATAATATAAGCATAGAATGATGTCTTAGGGAACCCAATCAAAGGATGTAGCAGGGCCTTTCAAAGATCCTAGACCTCACAAATCCTAGGAATTTGTGCAGAACAGTCTGCCCTTGGTCAAATTCTGTCTGCATGTCTGCACTGTCTCTTTTCTGTGTAAGGGCCTTTGTCTACCTCTGTTTAGTTCACATAAGGGGGCACATGGAAGCCTTCATTTCTTGAGATAACACATTGTAAAAATCAGACCACTCTCTTTTGTTCCTATTCTAAATACCTGATGAAGGGATTCTGGCCCAGCTGGGATCAAGTGCCCAAGTCTGTTACCATATTACACAAACATGGCTTCAGGGAGTCCATCCCTTTGGAAAGGGCAAGCCAATTCCAGAGAAGGTATTGGACATACAACTGCAAAGATGGTACCTCCAACACATAGAAGAGAAGACATATTCCCTGCCATTGGCCTCTCATTATGGAGAAAGCTAAGAGAAGCAGACTGAAGTAACAGTAAGCTCATAACAGCTACCCCATCATTCATAATTCTGAAAGTATGAAAAGAACAGCATGATCAATGCAGAAAGTTAGCCAAGAAAGACTTCTGAATGCCTTGTATCACTGAATTTCAATTTCAGTCTCTTTAAAACAACTGCCATGCTTTCATAGTCATAGCAGGTTCAAGGAAATTGTAAGCAGGCGATGTGCAAGATACAGCACACCTATATGCTGGGTCTCAAGTCCTCAGTGTGTTTACTCGTCTCATTTTCCCCCATCTCATCTTTCTGTATTCACTGCCACAGATTTTATATTCCAGCGATAATGGGATTGGCATTCAATAAATATTTTACTAAAGGAATGAATTATGCCATGTCTTCTCCGTGTATCTCATTCGTTTCAATTATAATTTTAGCTTTACTTGTATGATTATTTGATCAATGTCTGTTCCCCCACCTAGATCCTAAACTGAATGAATTCCTAGTACCTACTGTAGTATCTGGCACATAGTGGTTGCTAACCAAGTGTGTGAATGAATGAATGGCTGAGTGATTGCTTGACAATAGCACTCCTGTAAAGCTTAGATGGGAGCTGGAGTAACTAGGTTAACAAAAATCTTCCAGCATTTATAAGACCGCAACCTGATTTTTTCCTTATTAATTTTTTTAACTTACAAAAGTAATATTTGCTCACCTTAATAAATTCAAAGACTGCAAAAGACTGTAAAGTAAAAAGCCAGAGTCATCTTCTCTTCCTATTCCTGATTTAATTTTCTAGAAGTTACTCCTCTGGACCTTTCAGTATTATCCTTTCTGAGGCTTTATGAATCCTTATACAACGTTATGTACATATGTATACAGGATTGTATTTTGTGTGTTGGCTTTTTGTTTTAAAAATTGTATTACTTTAAAATGTGATTTTGTGATTTTTTTCACTTAATATATGGTGAACATCTTTCTTGTCAGTACATCAATGCGCCAGTTATCACAGAGGAGAGGACCTAAGGGTGAATTTGATGCTGAGAGACAACAGCTTAATAACAATATAGCAGAGCATGGCCCATTGACAGCTACCTAGCTTTTGCCTCAGTATGACTTAAGCTGGACTTGGTCTGAAACAGCCTGCCCAGCCTGGCCCACTGTCTGTTTTTGTAAATAAAGTTTTATTGGAATGTAGCTACATTCATTAGTTACATATTGTCTATGACTGCTTTAATGCTGTAACAGCAGAGTTGAGTTGTTGCAACAGAGACCACATGCCTGGCAAAGTGTAAAATATGTACTCTCTGGCCCTTAAAGAAAAAGTTTGCTGACCTCTCGTATGGGATACAAGGGACCAGTCTATCCCTGACTTGGCCTCCTCAGGACCCAGCATCAAAGACGATACAGTGGACTCAGACACTTTGTGAAGACATTAAAATCACTTAGCATTTGTGGCTATTGTGGTTTCCTCTTACTTTTGGCAAGTTTGTGATGAGAGATTCAGGTAACTGGAAAGGAGACTGGGAAATGCCTGGCATGTGTAGTTGTTATTACTGTAGTTTCTCTCATTAGAATCCTATTTACATTTCTCAAAAAATAAACATATATCCACACCTCCCCACATCTGTTTGTTTAAATGAGGTTTTCGTAGTTTATTACTTGATAGTTAATAAACCACAGCATAATTGAGTCATAGCCTACATTTATTACTATCATTCAGTAAGTAGCATAGTATGTGAATTGTGCAGTCTTGGATTTCCTGGTTTAAATCCATCCACAGTTAATATTTGTATAATATATATTGGCATTTCAATGAAGATACAAAGGATTAACTAATAGTTCCTTAACCATGGCCTTATAACCAACGAGGAACACTGGACTACATTGGGTTTGAGTCAACTTCGAGATCACACTGGTTCCTTGCTGTGAGAGGAGGAGGGTGTGATGCAGAGAAGTGGGTGGAGCATGTTCCAAAGGGTTGGTGATAACATGGCTTGAAGACATCTGTTTACTCTGGGCCTTGGCCAAAGTAACAGTTAAATAGAGCCCTTGGATTTCATGAGCAGACTGGATCTTAAATATTAATATGTAGAACAACCCTGAAAGTTGTTTAAAATGCAAAGCTTAAGGTCCCAAACCCAGATAGTCAAGTTCAGTAGACCTGGGTTGGGGCCCAGGAATCTGTATTTTAAGTAAACCTCGCAGGTGGTTCTGATGGAAACATTTACAAACCAAACTTGGAGAAGCACTGCCTTCTGCTAGGATTTACCCACCCCACTCCCACCTCCCTATCTGTCCTTCCTCTGTCTTCTCAGCTTTCTCTTTCCTGGTCTCCCTCCCTTTCTCTCATTGCATGTCACGTACCTTGATAGAGATACATGCACGCGCTCCCACGCCCACAGGTTCACACACAGATGCCAGTGATGGCTACACTCAGGAAAGAGACTAGAACCCTTCCCCTTTCCTTTGCTCCTCTTTCCTGGCAAGATCGCACATACATTTTTTTCTCTCTCTCATGTAAATGTTTGCATCTAAGAGAATCGCTGCATTCAGTTTCGAGTCCAACTTTGTCATCAGGTAAACTGTGCCCTTGGTAAGTAAAGCTATTGTCCTCCTGAGCCGTCCTGTTATTTTTCTTCTCCTCCACCCTCTTCTTCTTTGTAATATTCTAACAGGGTTGCCAATCCTTACCCATTTTAGGAATTCAGACAGGCTCAGACAGACTGGGAGTTCCATGTGGTCTCCAGCCAGATTTGTCTTGTTCTTCATGTCTCAGTACTGAGCACAGGGTTTGCTGTATAAAGAAGTGCTCAGTGAATGTTTAGCGAGTAAAGAATGGGCGAATAATCAGTGCGTAGATGAAATAAAGCAGGGCAGAGTAAATCTCAGAAATTTTATTAGCAGCTAAGTAGGGCTGTGAGGCTCTCATATGCAGATATGTTATTTACTTGAAACTAGGTCTGTCCATCTCAAAATTGGTTTATGTTTAGAGACTTGATTTGAAAGATACTTCTACTGAATCTGAATGTGTATCTGGCAGCTTTCTCCTATCCCAGAAAATGTTCCCCCACCCCAGTTCTAAATCATGAACATTGTCAAACAAAATAGTAGATTTTCTATTGTTTCCAGTTTTCTAAAATCACAGAAAGTATCTCAGGAAAGTAATTTTTTGAGAGATAGGTACCCTATCAGGTAAACTTTGGTCCTTTATGACTTTGTTATATTTCTTTTTACTTTATCCACATTTTTAACTGTCAAATAATGGGAAATCACATTGAAATAAAATAGAAAAGATTTTTTTCTTCCTTTCAAAATTGCATATTTGGGAATTAATCCAGATTGAGTTTACAACATTCTACATCATTAAAATAATGACAGTAAATGATCGTTTACAATGTTTAAAACATACTGCAGTGGGGAAAAAAAAATCTGTAATTCGCCTATCTTTACTGTAACTTTTTAATATTTAATAGTATAATATCATTCGACATTCTGGGCATTTTTTCAGAGTTTGTGAAGGATACGAATGCCTCCCGTCCCTGTATTTGTTTTCTACGTTTCAGTTAGAATCCTCTGGGCTTTGGCAAGGACTGGAATTGCTGGTTGCCCAGAGGTGAGTGGGAGTTGGAGGAAGAACTTAAAACTTGGCAGGTGGTGAAGTAACAAAGCTCTCACCATTTTTCTTCTTCCTACACATCCTTTTTGTTTGTTTGGGATTAATATTTTTTCAAAACGAAACCAAACACGAGATAAGGGGGAGAAGGTAGGGTTCTTGGGAGGAGGGAGCACCTGAGTGACTGCAAACAAAAAGGAGGGAGGAGAAAATGGGGGAGGGGCAGAGGAGGAGAAGGCTAGAGAAGGAACAGCTGGCGGAGCAGGGAGCAGAGGGGCGCTGGCACAAGAAATAGAAAAACTATTTTTAATTATTCTGAGACCTCTTTAACAATTAAACAAAAAAAATCAATCCCTCTTCTAAAAAAGGCCCCACCCACAATTGCCTTCATTCTTCCACTCCAGAAAAAGTAATGTTGTCTTCGGTTGTATAGAAATACTTTTTTAAGAAGCAAAAGGCTCCATTTAAGAGCAGGTGTGAGGCGCCTATGTTCCCGTTCCAGACACAGGACAGAATTGTCTCTGCAGCTCGCACATCCCCGCGGGTGCTCCCAAGTTGCCTTCAACCAGTGACGCACTCTAGTAGGTTGCTCTGTTTTAGACTCGCCACAAACAACAGTAGCTATATGTACAAAGAGCTTCAGCAGCCAGGGCTTGAGTTACGAACTTTGCAGCAGCATCTTGTTTGTCCTCGCAGAGACCCCATGAAGTCGTGTCTCCACTTTGCAAAGGAGGAGCTGAGTCTCAATGAGCCCAAGTAATTTGGTTAAGGCCCCTTTTCAGTGGTACAGTTGAGATTTGAAGTCAAGGCACGGTCTCTCTCTCTCTCTCTCTTTCTCTCTCTCTCTCTCTCTCTCTCTCTCTCTCTCTCTCT
>RJWJ010000013.1:496638-529179 GCA_004363605.1 Indri indri | reverse complement strand
TCTTCCCCCAGATTCTCCAGATATTAAATTAAGACTTTATTCCACTTATCTCATCATATTCTCTCTCTCTAGTATATACGTGTGTGTATGCGTGTATACATTACGTATGTGTACATATGTATGTATGCATTATGTATGTATATATAATTTTTTCTGAAATGTTTGAGGGCAGGTTGCCCCTTTGCTTCTTTAGTGTATAAAAAGAAGGACATTCTCTTAGATAACTGCAGTACAATTATAGAACCAGAAAATTAACATCGATACAAAACTTTCTGATTTACAGAACTTATTGAAATGCTGCTAATGTCCTTTATTTCTGGTCCAGAATCCACTCCAGGATCATACGTTGTGTTCAGTTGTCCTGTCTCTTTGTGTTCTTTAACCTCAAACAATTTCTCAGACTTTCTTTGTCATTCAGGACCTTAACATTTTTTAAAAGTATGGGTCTGCTGCTTTCCAGAATGTTCCTTATGTTTCTTAATTTGAGTTTGTCTTATGTGGAGTTTCTTCAGGATTAGAATCAGATTTTGTACTTTGGACAGGAATACCACAGATGAAGTATTATATTCTTCTTAGTGCATTATATCAGGATACATATGATATCACTTTGTCCCATTCTTGGTGATGCTTGTTATCTTTGATCACTTGCTTAATGTGGTATCTACCAGGTTTCTCCACTGCAAAATCACTACTTTTTTTTATGAATAAATATCTTGTAGGAAGATACTTCTAGAAAATTTAAATATATTTTTTTCTTATACTTTGGCCCATTCTTTTTAACATTCACTAATGCTTCTTACCTGAAACAATTATTATTGTGATGATTGCTATCTGGCGATTTTCTAGTTTAATTATTCCTTATTTATAATTTAAAATTCTATGAGGAAAAACTTTCCTCCCTCATCCCCTACTTTTTTAAAACATAAATTTCATTGGATATTATATTAGAGATTTACAACATGATATTATGGGATACATATGGATAGTAAAATGATTATTGTGGTAAAGCAAATTAACATATGTGCCATCTCACATAGTTCCTGTTTTTGTGACAAGAGCAGCTAAAATCTACTTATTTAAAAAAAATCTCTACTACAGTTTCATTACTGCAGTCCTCATTTTGCACATTAGATCTCTAGACTTATTCATCCTACATATCTGCTTATCCTTTCTCCCTCATGAATTAATAAATTAATTTACATCAGTAACAGATTTATTTGTATTCTATGTGCTATAATGAGTCACTATCATTGTTTTGTTGCTCCAATTGTCCACAGCTTCATTCCGGCTTATGTTCCTTTTGCTATGTTCCCACAGTTTTTGTTTTTCAGCCATTTCTTTCTGGCACCATGAGATACTACAAATTCATCTTGTTCGTTTCCTGTCCCATCCTTGGAGTCAGACATTTCTCCATGGAGCTCTGGTTCCTTCTACTGGAGAGTGGTATTTAAAAACCAAGATCTGGGTGCCAAGTGTGCTCGTTAGTACTAGGGTATCATTGCTTCTCAGCCTCCCAGTATATAAAGCTGAGAAATATGTACATGTGTATTTATGTACATACTACTTCTATTCTGTATCTTTCCATTTTTATATTAAAAACTATGAATTCACAGCGATGTCTTAAAGCCTGTGGTAAATCCTCTTTGGGCTACTCTCCTTCTGCCTAAAATATTAATATTAATAGATACTTCGGAGTCCTCCAGTGACTTTTAATTGCTGTTATTTTCAACCACACTTCTCTTTTGAATGAATGTTTTCCATGGGAAAAATATGTACCTCTGTCTACTACTACTGTGTCTTATTTAAACAATCATTCATTATAAATAAATCACCAGCACATAAATGCAGGCCTCCAGCCCCAGCAACCCCTAAAAATAGCAAGTTAACTTTTTGCCTTAAATTGTCTTCAGTTTTTGTTTCATAGGGGTGAGGAAAATGAATTTTCCTCCTACATTTCGACCATATATCACTTGGTGATTACTTTACTTTTTGTGCTTATCTTAAAGGAATAAAACATTGTTTGGTTTCTTTTTCTCTTGATCAGGATTGCTTCAACGTTTTCAGTCATCTTTTTTTTTCTTTCCTTTTTCCTCTTCAAAATTAATTTTGAAAATAATTATTTTACTGCTAGGAATCCTCAACAGCTGTGCTACCATCTCAAAGTACCATATTATCACTCTGGTAGGTGACACAATAATAATCACCCCTAATCTGTGTCTCGCTACATAAACATGCATTGCTAATCACATTATGCCTCTGATCTCTTCTCTTAAAAAAGCAGCAGCAGAAGCAGCACCAGAAGGAGAGGAAAATCATAAAAGGCAAAATTCTTCTGAAAGATCTTGGTTTGGCCTTATTACCCCATGGTGTGGCTTATAAAAAAACACACTAACCCTCTTCCACAGGGAACACAATGAGAGCCTATGAAGAAAATATGAACCATATTCTAAGTTGGCTATTTAAAGAAAGAAAAATAGTCTTTTCTCAGTTTCAGGCATATTCAACTTAATATTACAGTACTGGACCTCATTCTGAAAATTTTGAATATTTATGATGCTTGATGTTTGGACTTTTTAAAAGGTCACTTGAAAATGAAGTCACTTTCATTTTCAAATAGAAGAAGGTGAACATGAAAAAGGGAAGAGCTTTTAATGAAAACCATGATGTCTGTTCTCCTGCAAAAGGTCTTCGTTTCCTGTAGTAATTGTATTTCTTAATGGCTTTTCTTATATTAGATGATTGCATCTTGACGTATGAAAGTATTTCAGCCCAGGGATGGAGCCTCTTGTGGCAAGATGACAGTCATATTTACCTGCACTTGTGTTTCAGCCCACATCACCATTGCAGATAGGAACAAACCAGCAGTATTCACCCAGAACACATGCACGCGTTTTTCTTGGTTAAGGTATTTTGCCTGCAAATGGTAGTCACAATTAAAGCTACCTTAGTATCAAAAAGGGGCATCAGTATAAGAATTCAGGGCTGTGGCATAATCCACAGGGAAGGGCATAAACTGTGCTTCATGAGAATGTCAGGCCTCAGGACCAGGACCCAAGTGTACTATTCTCTCAGCTTCTCTGTGTCTTCTATAATACATGACCATGGTACAGAGGATACTAACTAGTCCTACGAGATGGTCCATAGCTAAAGGGATCTTTGGTCAGATTGTTTTGGAAATGCTCCATACCACATCCCCCAGCTCTACAAGTTTAACAATGCACATTACAATATTAAAGTCTCTGCAAAGTTCAGTGGCAAAGAAACCTGTTTAGGCTGGGCATGGTGGCTCACGCCTGTAATCCTAGCATTCTGGGAGGCTGAGGCGGGCTGATCATTTGAACTCAGGAGTTCAAGACCAGCCTGAGCAAAAGCGAGACCCTGTCTCTACTAAAAATAGAAAGAAATTAGCTGGACAACTAAAAATATATAGAAAAACAATTAGCTGGGCATGGTGGTGCATGCCTGTAGTCCTAGCTACTCGGGAGGCTGAGACAAAAGGATTGCTTGAGCCCAGGAGTTTGAGGTTGCTGTGAGCTATGATGATGCCACTGTACTCTAGCCTGGGCAATGAAGTGAGACTCTGTCTCAAAAAAAAAAAAAAAAAAAAAAAAAAGAAACCTGTTTAACCACCTTTAACCCAGTGATTCCCAAATCATTTGACCATTGCTTTGAAAAATGCTATTTTAAACCAATACAATAATATAGAATTAAATTTAACGGGATTCAGGGAGTTCCATTGTATTATTTTTTTTAAGTGATATGGGCAAATACTTGTTAAGTAACTACTTTAAGGTCACATCATATTTTTGAGACTCCTGGTTCAGTCCTCTTCCCACCAGTGTTTACAATCATGGATCTTGGCTAAGGAACTGGTCTCTCATGGCAATTTAGTTTATACTTATACTCCTTAGCCCTAGCATTTTAAAGAAGCTCTTCACTTTAAATTGAGTGATTTAGTATTTCATTGGTTCCCTTGACAGGCAGCTTGCTGTTTCACAGATGACCTGGCAACTCTAGTTGAAAATGTACCTCCATTTCCTGTGTATGACAAATATCTCTTCAACTGTTTCTGGTCCTAGGAACTTTGGTTCCAAATCTTATTAAGATTTTTTTTTTATTCCAAACAGTGACATTTCAGAGGAGCTGAAACTGGCTAGCATGTTAGCCTAATCTGTGAATACAAGCAAAATAAATTTTGTTTGAGTTTGCCATAGTGCTCACCCATTTGTTTTCATTTCTCCATGTCCTGGATCCAGTGGAAGGGAGGGAAGAGAACTTGATGTGTCAAGGTCTGAGAGGCTGTAGATTCAGCAGTCTTAGTAAATAAACCAACTTTTCCAACGAAGACTAGTGAGGACAATAAAGTCTTCCAGGGTGAGTCTTCCGAGCGAACGGGAAGAGCTGAGTAGAAAGAGGGTAATTGAATATCACAAATGGAAAGATAAGGAAAGCGTTGGAGGAATAAATATCAAGAGAATAACTTTTATAGTTTCTACCAATAACAAAAGCATATTCTTAAAGTGAATGTCAGTTTCCCTGCCCCTTTTAGGAATAACTAGCAGGAGTAGCAGAAGCAGTAACATCGCTTCACTGACAATGTGTCTCTAGTGATGAAGCTGGGCCAGGCATTGCATTTCGTGCCTTCGAGATGGAGACTCATTTCTAAAATCTAGCCATTTTCTGAATGGATGAATGAATGAACAAATTTTAATTTGTTTCTGCCTAGTGGTAAGAACCTTTGATGCTTTGCTCCTCAAAGGAGTTTATAACATAATAAGGGAGAGGAGACAGGTCATGAAGGTAGAGAAGTGACATGGCAGAGGTACCACCGTGGAAGTTGAGAAACAGGAGAAAATTTCCAGCAGGGGCAATCAGGGAATGCTCCAGGCAGGAGGAAAAGAATGAACGGAGGTTTACAATTTTTATGTGGGTACATCGGTTAACTATTTCACAATGCTGCTGTGTGACACAGTCCCCAAAACTTGATGGCTTGAAATAATGATCATTTATTCTAATTCAGTTGTGTGTGGGGATCAGCTTGGCTTGTCTTGACTCCAGGCTGTGCGTTAGGTCCATGTGTCTCTCATTCTCCAAGAGCTAGCAGAAACTAAGACATCTTCTCAGGATGCAAGGCATGCATGCAAGTCACATTCCAAGTCCCTGCTGTAACCACCTCTCTTACTGTGTCATTGGCCAAATTAAGACTGACATCAAAGGAGTGCGGAAATATGCTCCCCCCAGGAAGAAGAACTAGAGAGACATTGAATTCCTCAAATACCACTCTATATCTTCTGTACTCTCCTCTATTGACCAGCCAGCATTTCATGGTACCAGGATATAATACTGTCTTAATTACTCATTATTTTGTCCATGCATGCCTTCTCTTCCCAGCTAGAGTGGTTGCTACTTGAGGGGAGAGATTCAATCATCCTTCTTTAGACCTCACAACCAACTTGTCCTATTCTAAGCTCATGGTCAGTATACACCTGACAGATGACTCCAGGGAATACACAGGATCTGTGCTTGCTTATATATGCACGAAAGAAAATCCCAACTCTTATCACTTAGGGTTGAAACTAGTTCTCCTTTATTGGGGGAAATTTCTGCAGGTGTGAGCAATTAAAAAATTAAACATTAATTAACAACTCAAGCGACTGATTGTGTTAGTAAGTTTCTTGTTAACTGCATAGGTAAATATTGTGCCCCCACCTAATGTTTGAAAATAAGGTCCCTTGAGCATATTAAGTAGTAGGGGTGATCTTCTCAAGATTCAGGAATTTCATGACTCCTTCAGTATATGGCATTTGCACGTTCGTATACAACAAAACTATTGGGGAAGGGAATTGCCTTACTCATTAACCTTGCCTTATCATCTTACAAAATATCTTATATTGTAAGATATTTCTGGATGACATCATCTATGACTCATTATCCTGGGACACCAAATAGCCCCAGAGTATAAGCTCTCATAGCACATGTGTGTATTTCTCTCACTTTTGCTCCTTCTCATTTCAAAACCTCATTTCTTTTCTGCCCTTTATGTCTTCAAAAGATATGTTGGTACTAATTATTAGAGTGTCCCACCTCTTTTTTTACTTTTCACCTTATATCTTATTATTAATACCATTTTATTATCACTGGAAAGTCAGCTCCAGGGAGCCCAGAGCTCAAGTCTGGGCAGGGAACTATGTCCTCCTTTGAGCATTTTGGCTAACTCTGCTACAAGTTGTAGACTGATGTGCATTCAGCAGGTCTTCCTGCAGAGATGCTATACCAGCTGCACTTGGAAGGGTGAACAGCGTTCAGAAATGCCAGGTGTGGAAAAAGAGTCATCCAGGTGAAGGCTAGAGCAAACACAAAGCCTCATAATGAAGAAATGAAGTCACCAGCCCAAGTGTGGTTACACTGTGCAATAGAAACACAATGCAAAACACATGTGTAATTTTATTTTCCTAGTAGCCACCATAAAATAAAAGACAGGTGAAATTAATTTTAATAGTATACTTTTAAAACTCAATATATCCAAAATAGTATCATTTCAACATATAAGCAATGTAAAAAATGTATTAATGAGGTTCTTATACATTCTGTTTTTCTTGTACTAAGGCTTTGAAATCGGGTTTGTATTTTACACTTCTAGCTCTCTCAGGTTGTGCTAGCCACAGGCCATGTGCTCAGTAGCCACATGTGGCTGGTGGCTACTCTATCAACAGAGCAGAACTAGAGTACAGTGAGTGAGGAGAAGCATGGAGTGGATGAGTGAGGAATACAGGCAGGAGCAGATGACAAAGGGCTTTGCTGACCATGATAAAGCCTGTGTTTGCAAACCATAACTAGTCTGCATGTTGTCAGGTAGGTGGGCCTGTACAAATGGCTTCCCCTTCCCTGCCCAGGGGACAGCACACAGGTGGATTTTAGCTGAATCCTTTGAAGGTAAGAAAAATGCCATCCAGCTATTTGGAAGAAAAGTTTTAAGGAATTTACCTAAAAGGCCTACAGAGGGAAATTAGGGAGGAAAACCCATGTAACTTCACTGTCATATCCTTCTGTGTCGTGGACTGTAACTTTATGTTGAACAGAAACACCCTGCCTCTCTGTCTGCAGTGGGCTCACCTTGTCTGTGTCTGACCTATAAATGTAGCCGAGCAGTTGGATTCCGCTTCTGGCATCCTGGCAGCATCTAAGGAACATGACAGAAGCTCCCAAATCTCTGTTGGTCTTCCCTATTCCACCCACCAGGGACATAGGGGCACGTGTGCTGATTGGGTTCTTGTATCTGCTTCAGGTATTCGGTAACTCTGAAAAATCTTAATAATGAAAGCTGCTTAACAATAATCATGACCTTGGTTCATTGTTCCATTCAACAGAAGTCTGCTGTGCTGAGGTGCTTAGCAAATATTTGGTGAAATAACTAGTGGATAAAGGAGCAACTCTTTATTGGGTACCAACAATATACCAGGCACTGTTAGAAACTGTAGCTACTATGATAATACAGAGACAGAGTCTCCACCTCCATCTTAATATATTGGGATTAGTTGCTTCAGAACACCTGGGGAGCTTTTAAAAATATGGCTGTGAATCATCCCCTACCTGGTGCATCACTCTTTGGAGGTGAAGTCGGACTCAGGGCACTCCAGGTTATTCTGAGTCCGGTGCCACGGACGTGGTCACCAACTTGGCTATCACAAGGCAGCGTGGTCACACCATGCGAGGGGATTGGAGAGCGGAGGCCACAGGAGGCAATAAAAGCACACAGGAGAGACCCCCACACCAGCCCAGAAAGCCACCCGGAAGAGGTGACATCTAAGCTGAGAACTAGAGGACACAGACAAGTTAAGGCAGTAAAGAGAGGGAGAAGTGTGCCAGACAGAAGAAAGTGTTTATATCGTAAATGTATATTATTTGGCTCCCGCGTTATAGTCACCCGTCTCCTAGGACACTATGTGTGAAAGTGCTCAGAAAGGTATAAACCCCTCCGTGGATGGAAAGTATTACTATTTTATAGATTCCATTTGAGGAAACCTGAGTTGATTGATGCCTGAAAAGGATGAATATTTGATAGGCAGGGAATGCTCTACACAGCACAGAATGTCTGTCTGAGAAGGAACTTTACTAAGTCACAGCAAACCTCTTACTTGGCTGCAGTGCTCAAAATGTCATAGTTTATTGACTTATTTACTATGTAAATAATGGTTAAGCTGAAAATCCCTCTAAAATATACAAGTTTCTTTTACTGTCTTGGACCATTTTCTCCATAAAAGCAGGGGCCTTACCTGCTTTTTTGCTGGGCCTCTAGTGCCTGGAGCAGTATTTTCTGTAGCTCAATATGTGCTCAATGAATGCACGTTGTCAGAACGAGTAATTGAAGTAGAAAGGTTACATTAGGAATTTTATCTTTAAATGATTTGGTGTTTTGTCATGAATTGTAACAGGTTGAAATGAAACTATACATAACCTGTAGTTTGCTGTCATTTTGAACTATTTGAATATTTTTCATAACACAGTTAATACACAAATACTTCTAGAAGAAAAAAGTAATTCAAATTCCAGTGTACAAAATATGAAATTTCCTCATTTACTTGTTCGTCTCCATAGGTTACTACCATCAGAAGACTGATGTGCGTATCTTTCCAGGAACTGTTCTGTGCCTTAACTTCTCTTTATGTTCATCATTACCTAAATTTGATTACAAACAGGATCACATTATATATCTATTGCTTTGTGATTCCTTTATTACATTTAAGAGCACGTATTGGTGGAGCTTTGTCCTTGTGAGAGAAATTATAAGTATACCCATTCTTTTCAATGACTTCATAGGATTTTATGCATGGAAGCACTATAATTTATTTAACTGCTATATTTTAGTAATTTAGAAACAGTATTACAATAAACATCCTTGTACATATATTTTATGCATATTAATGTACTCATTTAGCATAGATTCTTAGGACTTAAAATTTTTTTAAAGCACAGCATTTCTATTCAATCATTTCCTTGTTTGTTTTTTCTTTGCCTCTTTTATCTAAAAATCAGGCATAGAAAATTGTTTTTCATTAAGCATTCTTAGTTGGCAACTTATTTGAAAATTTAATTGTGGAATTTATATGTATTATGGAATCAAGTATTTCATCTATGAAAAAAAAAAAAGGAATTAGTTTCTAAATGTGATTTGGGGCATTGAGCAGTTTGCGCCCCTTGGACTAAGGAGCACTGTGGGCTTGGGAGAACCTGCTGCTCTGCCATTCGTGTGGGGTTTCTACCACTTGCCGACCATTCATATGATAGTCCTAGTAAGGGAATCCCCTGAACTTACACAGTGCACAACTCATACAGCCGTATGAGGCTAGAGTTTTCTACTGTCACTATTTTTATTCTTTTCCTGTTCTCAGGATCTCCAGCTTAACCCTAGGAACTTTGGATGCAGAGTCAGGATCAGTTACACTGTGCTATTGAAAAAAATAGGGAAGATTTATGTCCCTTGGGGAAAGCAAACAACATTTTAAGCTTGGAAATAGACATTGAGACCTTCCAATAAATGCTCTGTTGAAGGAACAAATGAATGGATGGGAGTAGAATGGTTGAAACTAAACTTGTGGCTCCTCAGACCATTTTCTACATTAGTTATTGCCCTTCAAAGTGTTGGTTCAAACCTACTGCCACTGTTAGGTATGGGCAAGAATGTTCTGGTTTAATTGGGGCATTCATCTAGATAACAAGCTTTCACTGGGTATTAATTATGGAATGGGGCTGTGGGAGGAAATTCCCAAAGCCGGCAACACTCGAGCCTTCCTGTCGACTGAAAAGAAAAAGTGAAGAGTTGCTGTACAAGTGACTTTAGCAAGATACAAGGTCTCCCCAGATCAATATCCACCAAACAACAAAGGCAATTGGTAAGTTAAGCTGTGATGAGCCAGATAGTACCCGCGGGCTCTCTTGACAAATGTGACTAGTAAGTGCTTTACATTGTACATCATGTAAGGAGGAAATCAAAGATGAAATCGAAGGTTCTTTACTTTTCCCTGTTAAATGAGAGATTGTGGTCTTGACTGCCCATCTGTTTTAGTAAGGTTATCTTTCTGTAGGAAAAAAAAATTGTATCCATTCGTAGTTTGTTTTCCTGCCATGTATATGTGTCTATTCATTCACTCAGTAAATATTTATGAAGAGGCTATTGTGTGGCTGGCATAGTGCTAGCCCTTGAGATATACTTTCATGTCTGGATAGCA
Source organism: Indri indri (assembly GCA_004363605.1). NCBI lineage: Eukaryota > Metazoa > Chordata > Mammalia > Primates > Indriidae > Indri > Indri indri. The sequence goes on along the minus strand of RJWJ010000013.1, from coordinate 518,953 downwards.
AAATGTATGCATAAGTGCCATTGTTTTAGATACTGTATTTTCCCCTAATACGAATCTTGTCTTTGCCACTTCTACCTTAGTACTGAATTCCCTGAACAGTGGAAGAGAGACGCAAGTCATGGACAGGTGTATCCTGAAACCAGGAGTGTTTAGCCCCTGGGTATTTTCCTAAGCTGTGCATTCCAGGCAAGGGGTGTATCTATTTTATAGCCCTTAATGCGAATTTTTGAAGTGCCTACCTCTATGATAGGCACTGAGAGTGACTAGCAAAACATTATAAAGCACTGTGTCAGTATTTATAGGTTTATGATCTTGTCAAGGAGTAAATTTGGCCTACAACAAGCAGTTAATAACAGTACGAGGTGGCATATGATTATGTGACCAAAAATTCTGTACGCATTTTGAGAGAGAGGGAGATTGATGGTGCCGGAACAGTCTAAATCTCTATGCTGTTACCCACATGTTTCTAAACATGCACTGCGGACATGAGAATATAATGTATGCATGGAGATACCGACAAAGCGCTCTATTAGCAGAACATTAATAATTAAGTAAGTAAAAATCAACTCAACTTTAATAAAACTTAAATTCACTAAAAAATCACTGGGCCAACCTGGGAATGGGAAGCTCTTGGATATCATTGGGAAATTCATTCTGAGTATCAAGATAAAAATGAGAACAAGGTGTGAGAAATGAATTTCAAAATGAAGCCTGAAATTGACCTACATTTTAATTAAAAAAAAAAACAACTCTCACACTTAGAGATTTCCCTCAAACAGCTAGTTAGTGCCCTGAGATTTTGTATTATTAATCTCCATCATCTTGTCTGTCTTAGAGTGTGTCTCTGTCCATGGGAAAAGGACCTTTATCATTTAGGAAGGAGCTCAGCTGCATGCAACAGAAAACCTGCCTAACAGTGGCTTGAGCAGATAAGGGTGCATTTTTTTTATGTAACAAGACGTCCTCCCAGAGGTAGGCAACATCTTAGTGATTCTTTGATCTGTCCCTTTGCAGGATGGCCACCCTGCTTCATGGTACTATGATCATACTCATGGTAGGAAGAGAAGGAGAGAGGTGGCAACCGCAGTGTCTGTTCCTTGTGTTGGGAGAGCACACACTTGCCCAGAGCATTCCGCCCCACAGATTTGTATTCACCTCTCATTGGCCAGAACGCTTTTGTGGTAGCCACAACTTGCCTTCATGGGGCGCTGAGAGAATGTGCACTTTACCACAGGATGCGGCAGGCAGTAGAGAAAGGAATTGGGAATGAGCAATGGATAAGCCGGCCAACGCTTCCTGCTCCAGGAGGTTTTGTGGAGGTGGAATTCAATACACAATAAAAACTTACTAGTCTGACTTGAGAAGCATGTTGCCTCTCTGACTGATTAGGTCTTACTTTCTTGCTGTGTAAAAGAAGCAGCTTGGTTAGGGGCGATCTCTATTTTAAGGTGTTTTTCTGCTATAACATTCTAGGATTCCTCAGATACTTTTATAATGATTAAGAACTTTATAATATCAAACAGCACGATTATGGGGTAGTCCTACATACTTTAAGTATTTAATATGCATGATCTTATTCAGTCCTTAACACACTTCTGTGAGGCAGGCACTCTTATGTTGCCCATTTCACAGTTGAAGAAATGAGATTAGGGGCAGGTTAAGTCTCTTGGTGACATAGTTAGGTGGTGGCCGGGTCAGGATTCATCCTCCAGTGTGGCTGACCCTAAAGATGTTTCTCTTAACCATTAAGATTTACAGTTTACAAGACAGCTTCACATTATAATGTGGTTTGTCTTCCTTATCCTGGCCATACGTGTTTTCATGGTTCTCATTTTTCCACACTTCCCAGTTTGGGTTTGTGAAGTCCTCTCTTCTGTGACTTGATACTTGTCTTCCCTATTCATGTCCTACAGAACCGTCTCAGGGCAAGGCATGAGCCTTGAATCAGGAACACATACAGTGTGCCACGGTGGCTTTGAAGCCTGCTGTGTTTCTGTTTGAATCCCGCCTCCCACTTGCTAGATGGATGACTTTGAGCAGGTCAAGTGTCATGTTTTTAAGTGTCAGTTTCTTCATAAGCAATGGGAATATTAAGGTATTAAGCAATGGCTTTTTAGATAAGAAATAAATAAGATAAATACCTGTGAAGTGCCTAACACAGTATCTGTCAGTATATTAGAGAGCTGATAACTGCTTGTGAGAGTGGATAAAGTGAAAAGGAAGTGAATGAAAATATAAACTAAAATTGAGTTATTTGGCAAACACTAAATATTCTTTGACTAGTGTGTTCTCACATGGGTCTCTTTCATTTTCATGTGCTTGTGCGGTATGTGTGCATATACACATTTTGCTTTGCCTCATGTCTGCTTTGTGAACTCAAGTAACCTGTAGCTATCATAGCTCTAGAGCCCTATACTATTGGTGACTTACCTGACAGGCTCTATCTTTGTCTCCCATCATTTCAGGGGATAGATGATATAATGGCTGTTTACTCTTAGGTCAAAACCTAAGAGGTACTGTCTGTAGCGGGGTGGGGGGAGTCTACTCTGCATGCTTTTCAAATGTAAGAGATTGCGGTGGGAGGACAAGCAGAAGGGTGGTTCAGGGAGCTGGGTATTTTAGTTACACTATGTGATTTCCCTGCAGCTGAAAAATTTAAAAAATGCTACCCATTTCAGATTTCAGTGAAATAAATTCTGAGACTCCAGAGATCAAAGTAAGAGTTACAAACAACATAGTTTAATTATAGCTAGATAATTATTTCATTTTCATGTTCCATTAATGATCCTTATTTATCTTAGTGAAAATAGCACATACATATAATAAAATCTCAAACGGGAAAGAAAGGTTGAAGAAGAAAATTAAAAGTTCTTTTTCCTTCTCTGCTCTGACCTCCTGGCCTCTTGTCCTCCAAATATTGCTGTTGTGCAATTTCTTCTGTAACTTTTCACAAAAAGAAATCATGTTCATGTCGACATCTAAGCAAAATGGCACACGCAGAACCTTTTAAATCTTTACTTAAATGGCGAGATGTTATATACACTCTTCACACTTTGCTTTTTCAAACCATTGTATGTCTTGAAGAATAGACCTACCTCGGTTTTCGTAATAGCTGTACCTATTGCTTTGTATTGATAATCTAAAATGTGTTTAACCCAATGGATATCATAAGGGTTTTTTCCTGTGGTTTGTTTTTATAGGCCGCACTACAAAGGCCTACATTCTTGCACGTATTTTGGCAAACTCTTGTAAATGTATCTGTCAGGCAAATTCTTAGCAGTGCATTTGATGGGTGTACTATTAATAGTTTGCCATTCTGATAAGAAATTGCCAGATACCCGATATGCAGGAAATTTTCCCTCCCAACAACCAGGTAGAAGAAAAATCTCCTCTTCATCCCTTTCCTTCAATTTCATTTGCTTATCCCTCAGTAGTTTTCTAAAAAAAATTGAGTGGCATGCCTGTTAGGTAGATTTTATTTGACAGTCGCTCTGGGCATCTGCCCTCAATGCTTTTCTGAGAGGAAGGGAGGTGAATGAGCTGTAGTGAACAAGGAGAAGTCAGTGCTCTGGCTGCCTCAACCATTGTGAATTTGGCTGGGCTGTTTTTTCTAATTAAAAAATCTCCATATGCTCTGGTGACGTATCTGGGGTATATCACTTTAGACACAAGATGATTTTTTTTTTCCCTTATATTCCATCTCATCTAGGAATTGCTAAAAAAAGTGACCATATTGCCAGAAAGTTGATCCTGTAAGCCAGATATCACTGGAGACTTCCTTGCCCCATGGAAATCTAGCTGTAACTGACTTGAACCCCCACTTCCACAGTTCATGAGAACTTAAGGTTCTCCCTAACCTCTTTGTGAATTTTTGAGGGTGTATTTTGTCTTTCTCTGGTTCATCTGTCCAAGTGTCTTCCAGTGTTTTGTCCCACTCAACAGCATGTGCAGTTTGTCCACATTCATCCATAACAATCCTCCCCAGACATTATTTTAAGTTAGTGGCAAACTAGGAGAGATTAGAGGTCCCAGATTAGAACTTTCCTTGCCCCTCAGTTCTCTTCTCTCCTCCATCCCTTCCTCACTCCCTTGCCCCTTTTAGAAAAGGTTTGCCTCCTTCTACAAAGCCTTTATGGCCATTAACATCTATGCCCTCCAATCCTTAACTCTGCGAGGGTTTAATAGGCATGCCTTTCCAGCAAATTCTGTATGTTCTCCTGAAGAATTTTTTAAAAGCCAAAAAAAAAAAAAAAAAAAAAAAAAACCTTCCTCAAACCTCCATATCATTACAACCTCATTTTAAAAAATCATGTTTGGAGGCACCTTCCTTACAAAGAACATTTCCCAAATTGCTTTTCGTTTCTGTTTTAATTGGCTAGTATTGGCTATAAGGATTAGTAGAGGAATGGCTTCTTTAGATAAATCCAGCACTTCTGTAAAAGAAAAATCATGATCTTTGGGTAAAGAGAGACCTAGGATTAAATTCTGGCCCTACCATTTATTCTCTGTGTGACATGAACAACTTAACTTTTGAACCTTTTGTTCTTCAATAAAGGGGATAATTCATTCTTAATGGATTGTTTGAAACATTGGAAAGGGTAAACATTAAGCATCTATCACGGTGCTTGGAAATTAGGAGGTACTCATAAAATATGACAGTGACTCAGGAGGGACTCAAGAGTGTTCTGGCAATGACTGCCACCCACCTTCATTGTCATCGTTATTGAATTCGGAGTTGTGCAGTCATGTGTGTGGAGAATTCTGCAGTTTAGAATATATGTTCCCTCTCATTGTTCATTGTCTTGGCACTTCTTCTCAACTCCACACAACAACATGCCTCAGAAGACCATGGCTAATTTTGGAGTTGGTTGCTGAGCACACTTTAGGCACTCAATCAATGCTTATTGATTGATGATTTTTCAGAGATCTGAAAATTCATCTGCCTTCTACCTTCTTGGTAATCACCTAAGGACACTGAAATTCACTATATTAGAGAATACTTGATTTCTTCCCTGGTTCCCTTGCTTTGAGTGAGCTTTCTGTATTCTGACATAAGACAGAAAGACATAGCTTCATTTTTTTTCTTCTAGCAATAAATCAATCTTTCTCATCTCTTGCTCTTTTCGTTTCTCTTTTGTTTTCTTTCTCTCCTGCATGTGAATTCCCTCCTGTTCTTCTGGTTGAAATGCGTCCCTGGTGTCATAAATGCCCTTACTTCTGTGTAATTCTCTTGTCTGCTTTTCCTCCAGATGATCTATTCCCCTTATTTAAAAGAAAACATCATTTGTTTCCTAGCATCTGATCTGAATAACAGTGAAATGTTTGTTTAAAATTAATGCTTTGAGCAAACCCTCTCTGTTTACTTGACTTGCAATATTTTAATATTTAACATACTATGATGTAAAACTTGTGGAAGAAAAATATCCTAGTGTGATCTGGTTGCCTAACAATTTACATTTAGCTGCAATATTTTATTTGCTATAATTACTCACTGACAAAACAGGGACTCAAAATGCAAAAATACAAAATGCTCTCGGTTTGCACTTTATTTTGGAATGTGAAAAACCCTCAGTTCTTGAGGGAGAAAGCATAAAAAAGGAAAGCTAGCTTAGTAAGATACCCATCTCTACAAACCGAGTCTTCAGCAGTAAGACTCAAACCAGGGAGGAAACTGTAGGGCTTCCAGAGGGAGTTTTTAAAGAGGCAGTGTGACGCGGACTCAAGGTCGGAGGGCAGGGCCCGGGGCCACCGCGTTCCATCTCTCACACCAGAGTCTCACTGTGATTTTACATAGGTCCTTTCACTGTGTCGCACCCACGGATCTGCTCTCAAGCCATTGAAGTTTCTTAGATGAAAGGTGGGAATACACTGGGCTCTTGTTAGAAAATGTCCTACTCTGTCTGACACTCTTTCCCACTCCTATTATTTGCACTCTTAAAAGCGACAGGTTTCAATGGGATTGTGGGTATGAATGGAGCACGACAGCCAACACCTAGGCATTGTGTGTGCCAACTGGTAGCTCCTGCCTTGATTTCCTGCACCGTGAAAAAGCCCTTCCTAGATTCAGACAGGGGGGCTCTCGTACATCCAGATCTTAGCTCCTTCACACCTTCATGTCATCTCATTTGCAGTTTGAAAAATAAAAAGCTTTTCTGTTTCTGAAATTCTAAATAAGATTGACACAACGCATTTTTCCAAGAAGTAATTAATAGAAGAAATCAAAACAAGATTCTTCTAGATGATTAAATTCAACAGGTACTCTCCAGTACAAGCAGAACTAAAGAAAACAAAAAAAAAGAAAAAACATTGATTTTTGGTATCACACTGGGGGCAAAAAGTTATATTACATTTTTTAAATCTGTAAATGGCTAAAGCAACCATGTACTGAGTCCTCATAATTCAAAATCTCATTTTTCTCCTAAGAAGCTACTTTATTTCTAAAAGTGCCACATAACTTATTCAAAGAAGGTAGTATACTTATAGAAGAAACTGCAAAACCATTTCCCAAGAACAGTTAATATGCATTCTAATATTTCTGATACATAAAATAGTTAATGCAAAGAATTAATCATTATATAAACCACGTGCTGGTGGGATTTGGGGAAAGTTCTTAGAAATAAAGAACTGTGTTATGTGATGCATATTTAAAAAGATAGTTTTCTCCAAGCAATCAATAACACAGGATTTAGTGATCCTTATTTAGTCCCCAAGTATTGATTCTATGAGCCAAGTTCATTTTAATTTGATTTTTACATAGCTAAAAAGTTGATTTTTGAGTTGAGGAATTTCTTTTCTGAGAAACATTTTTTATGTAACATGAAAATGGATTTCAGCAAACATTTTATTTTTTATTGCTAATTATACTTTCCATATGTTCTTTATTTTTGTTTATGATTTAGGAAGTTATAGAAGTTCCCCAGGGTTAATAACATCACTTTCCTATTGCCATATTTTTGCCAACAATAAGAAATTGGACTACTCATTTTTTTCCACATATCTCTGTATGTTGCCTATACAAAAAAAAAAAAAAAAATTCATGGAACACACTATAATGCTTATGAATTGAAATTGCTCTCTGTGGATGATACATGTTATGACCACCCTGTGAGGGCCCGTTGAAGTTAAACTATTTTAGATTTAAGAAATATACAGTGAAATTTTATGAAGGGAAGAGAAACTTACTGCATGGAATCTTGCACTGGAATGAGAGACACAAGAAGAACTGGGGAAGCTCTAGGCAGCCCTCGCTCTTGAGCCTCATGGTCACAGAAAATCTCTGCTGTTTTCCTCTTTCTAGCTATCTGGGTTTCTTTGTTTGCTTGGTTTCTATGCCTTTGGAAGATCAGCTTGTACTTGATTATTGTGGTCTCTCTATGCCATGAGCTCTCCCCCTAAGCTCTTGCACTTGGTCTATGTTTCCCAATTCATATTTCCAAAATCAATTAAAAATATGTTGTATTTTATCCAACATTTTTATGTGTCATTGTGAGAGTGTTTTAAAACCGATCATGTTATCTATCCCTCTTGGGCTTGGAAACATCCTCAGTATCTTTCTTAACACAGTATTCTTAGCAGCCACTGTCAGTGAATTTGAGTTGACAGGCTTGGAGTAGATAATCTCTTATGTCTCTTTATAACTAGCAAGTGCTAATTCTAATAAAGAGCTTTGGAATCAGGGCAGATGTGTCTTCTGTAAAAGGGAAAAGCAGGAAATATTTTTTATGATGGTAAAATACACACACATATATAAATATATATATATATATAACATAAAATTTGGCACCTTACCCTTTAATAAGTGTATAATTCAGTGGCATTGAGTACATTCACAATGTTGTGCAACATCACCACTGTCCATTTCTAGAACTTTCTGTCATCTCAAACAGAAACTCTGTACCCGTTATAAAATAACTCTCCATTTCTCTCCCTACCCCAGACGCTGGTAACTTTTCTATCTCTACTAGTTTGCCTATTTTAGGTACCTCATATAAGTGGAATCATACAATATCTGTCCTTTTGTGTATGACTTATTTCACTTAGCATCATAGTTTCAAGTTCAGAATGTTGTGTCAGAATTTAAGTCCTTTTTAAGGCTGAATAATATTCCATTTTGTGGACATAACGCCTCTGTTCATCCAGAGAATAATGTTTTAAACTGGGCTCTCTAGATCAGAGATGGTATGGAACTTTTTGCTTGGTGGCATAGGAAGGCTCTAAAGCAATAGACCAGGTAGAGATCACATTTCAGATTTTATTAGTAGTATTACCTTTGGGATTTTTATTTAATTCCCCTAAATTTCTTTGTCATCTGTCATATGGACATAATAATACCTCTTAAAGTTTTGTTACAAGATTTATATGAAATAATGTACAGGCTGTGCCTGGCCTGGCATACAGTAGGTGTTCAGAAAGTGAATTTCACTTCCTCCCTTATCATCTATTTTCCTACCTCCAGAAATTCCCTTCCGTGACAAAGAATGAAGACGTACATAATAGTGGATGTGTTTCTCTCGTGGTGTAGGAGGAATAAAGTCCAAGTGCCCAGGATGTGGATTTGAGAACTGTCAGGCAGGGATGGCAAGATCCTCACATCGAAAGAGGGGCTCCCGGGGACCATTACCACTCCTTCTATCTGTTCTACAAACCAGGGGTAGCTGGCTTTATGGACCTGGTTGATCTCAAGAGAGGAAGGAAAACATGCTTTTCTGTCTGCCATGCTGAGAACACCTTATCCAAGATAAGTGTCTGTCCCTCTTTCAAACTGTTCTTGCTGTTTCTAATGAAGAAAACTTTTTCATTTTGATAAAAAGCAATTTCTGTCTTCCTACAAAGCCAGCAAAAACTCTTTGAGAAATGCTTCTGCTTTCCTGGTATCAGGGTGTAAAATCTGCATGAAATCAGGACTGCTGGTGGCATCATTTCAGTGACTGGCAAGGGGAGTGGCTGGAAGAACAACAGAGTAAAATACACACCCTCCTGGTAATGCACTTAAATAAAAAGTGTATGCTTGGAATTCAACTTCTGGTTGTTAGGGCACACCTAAACTTTTAATACACTAAGGAGTGCAGAAGGATTTCTGTTACAGAATTTTTGCAAACAATGGAATCAGGGTAAGGTGATGGGAATAGCAAAAAAAGAAAAGAAAAAAGAAAAAAGCACTGTGCTCTTCCCCTGCCCCCAAGATATTAAATGGTTACTTTCAGGCAGAAAAACTTTTAGTTCCAGGTACATACAAAGTAATAGGACCAGAAGCAAACCAGGCTTTCTAATGTACTCCCAAATTTCAGACAGAAGCCTTCTTTAGAATTCATTCTCTCTGTATGCCCGTGTAGAGCTATAACCAAGTGTAACTTAAATAAAGCAGAAATATTGTACACTGACACCCCCTGCCCCTGGACCCTGACTCAGGAAGCCCTGTGTGTGGAAATTACATGACACTCTTAGTACTTGCAGCGATGTGTTCTCAGGTACCTTTCTGAAGAATAACAATGTGTGAAGGGGGCTAGTCCCAAGTTCTTTTGGGAGGACATAAATGAGGATAGGTTGTGTGTGAAGCAGCAGCCCTTTCCACATCTTAAAGCTGGTGTTTCTTTTTAGGTATCTGACATTATCCAATATACCCATCTTGGCCAGCTGACTAGAATGTTTATTGAGTTCTCAGGAACCACTTGTTTAGTGTCTTCAAGGCTGCCTAGAGAAGGTTTGTGTTGCATGGGCGTGAGGGTAAGCTTTGGAATCAGCTCTGGGTTAGACTTCTCCCTCCTCTAAGTCACTAGCTGTGTGTCTTTTGGCAACTTCCCTATAAAATGGTGATAAGCCTGCTCTTTTAACATACTGGTCTCCAAGATTGAATTAAATCAGAGAGCCTTATCTAAATGTCTTGCACAGTATTGGCCAGGGCCCATAAAATGTTGGTTCCCTCTCTTCATTCTTCTCCATTTGCGTTATAATTTTCTTGGTGCAAATGCTAAAGCAATTAAACTCTCTGCATCACCATCTTTCTGGCATAGAAATTGGCTGGGAGCCTCAGGAATAAATCTGAGAGTGAGGAAAAAGAAGAAAGCCCATCACCATGCATTTTGTCAGTTGGCACCCCTTTGCCTTTTCTAGTTGGAGTCTTAAGTACTAAAGTGGTTATTTCTTTTTCTTATCCATGTGTGTAGGATAGTGTTTGACAGGCATTGTGTGTGTGTGTGTGCCAAAGTATGGGGAAAGTGACAAGGAAAGGCCCACTTGAGATATCACTTCCCTGTGCTGCAAGCTAGAGCTGACAACAAAATCCCTTCTGAAGAACCCCGGGGGTGTTTGGGAGCATCTCAGTGTCGAGATCAGTGAGAGGCACTGAACAGTCAAGGGTACCATTCTTGTCACATGAGAAAAATATTTGAGGTGCAATGAAAAGATAGGCAGCTATGCTGTCAAATGGGAGTAGTTTATTCTTTTTGATTCTGTAGAAAATCATATTGTGACAGGATATATTTTATTTCTCCTTTGTTGGGCAACTGTCTTCTCTGGTCAAAGACACAGACACAAACATATAAATCCATATTGTGCTAACATCAGTGGGAGTTTGGAGGATACAGCAAAGGCAGCCATTGCCACTTCCTTGGTTCCTTAATTCAGTGACAACTGATGATACAGCATTATTTTGAGGGAATCTGAGAATAGAATTTAAAAATTTCTACACAAAGATTTAGTACAGAAGGAGGTCTGAAGGTACAACCAGGAGTAACAACCATCAACGACACAACAAAGAGAACAATGTAGCACTTGCTGACTCTTTAGCCGAGCGCCTGACCAAATAAGTGCTCAATGAATGCTGGTTTTGGTATTGTCAATAAGTAGATCAGGCAGAAACTCGCTATCTTTTTTTTCAGTATTATCTTAAGGGAAAATAATGTACAACTGTCAAGATATTCAATGGACTCCCTCATTCCATCATTATTATAGAGTTCCAGCTAATTTCAAAATCATAATACTCATTGAGAAGTGTTCTCTGGGGTGAGGATGGGCATATCATCGGAGCAATGTCACTTCATTGGCAACAGAATCATAGGATACATTTGCATTCATTCTTCTATTTATTTGTCAGTAGAAACTATATTTTTTTCTAATCCGACTTTAACACTTTATCAGACACACACATAAAGGGTTTTCCAAGTTCTATGTTAGAATTTTTTTAAGTTTTTGATTTAAAGTAATTTTATACTGTTTAAGCTTTCTTCTTTCTTTGGCTTTTGTCTGTGATTATTTCTTTCCAGCAATTGTTTGCAAACTTGTCATTTAGTTCTACAAAGAAATTTGAATTTAATCCAAAACTTTTAAAACTTCTATGATTAAAAGAGCTAAATGATTCACATGTGGAGTTGTTATCTAGTTAAACTGATTTTACTCCCTGTAATAGCTCATATTTAGAAATTTTTTCAATGATTAAACAAAATCGTTAAATATGTTCTGCACTCAATAAATATATGTGATATTCCCCCAGAGTAATCTGTTAGAAGAATACAATGTATATGATTTCTAATTTATATGTATGAAATGCCTGATTTGAGGAGGGCTGTGGATAGATTTGTACTAAGTATGTTGAAAGAGAATTTGTAATTGTATTTGTTTATGTGTGTGTGTTTTTCAAAAAATTTTTTTCTATATTGGATATTGGGGGTTTTTAACCCTGTGAACAGCATATAAAGTGATATTAGGAAAAAAACGATTTGAAGAAGGTGAAATAATAGAAGTCAAGTACAAAGAAATAGAAAAGAGGAGGTGCGGCCCGAGTAACTTAGGTATGACTGAGGCGTGACTGGCAGGAAAACAGAAAGGGGGAAGTGTCATCAAATGATAGACTTGATTTCTTTCCAAATTTTTATATTCCTAGACAGACTTTTCCTAAGTCATGGAAGTTGATGGAGTTGTGACCATTCTTTTCATTCTTTTTCTCTTGCGCTGAGTATGTGTGGCGCTTTGTGTAGGCAGTGTGTTTTGCCTTAGATCAGCTCACGTGCCTATAAATGACAACATGTAGGCAAAATGCATGACTTGGAAGCACCAGAGGAAATACTACCAAAAGAATTATGTTAGTGGTTAACTTTTGTTGGATACCTTCTACGTGACAGGCACATTGCTAAGTGCTAGGGATGCAAAAGTTGGTGAAAGGCAGAAGAAGTCTTTGGCAGAATGGTGAGGGCAACACTTAAGAAGGAAAAAGAGAAAATATGTGTGGGCTGACATATACATGTATCTAAAGGAGAGACGATCATTAGGATGGCCTCCTTTAGATAGCATAGTTAGGGAAAGCCTCTCTAAGGAGGTGACATCTGAACTGACATCTAAAAGATGAGAAGGAATCTGCCAGTGCTAAGAATGGAGGCAAAATGGCTTCCAAACAGAGAAGATACAGAAACCAAGGCACTGAGTTGGGAAGGAGCTTGGCATGTCTCCTAGTCACAGAAGGTCCTTGCCTGAAGCACGAACCTGGCAGAGCCTGGACTAACAAGAGCTTGGAAATGTAGAGAGAGGCCAGAGAAAATACAGTACAGAGGATAGTATTAATATTTTCAATGCAATTTTAAATTTTAAGTGTTTTGGGCTGGCATATTTAACAAATAAAAATACAGGATACCCAGCTAAATTTGACTTTCTGATAAACAACAAATATTTTGATAATATAAGTCATATTCCAAATATTGCACAAGGCGTACTTCTACTGAAAACAAAAGTGTTTTATCTGAAAGATTACACTGGTGTCCTTATTTTGTCTGGCAGTTCTAGATGGGAGGCCACTGGTGGCTGTAGATGGGGGAGCACTGTGATCCGATTTGTGTTGTAAAAGATCAGCGGCTTGGTTTCCTCGTTGAATGTTTGGGCAGCTCTTTTCTGATTCCCGGGACAAGCAGCAACAGAAGGGCTAGAGCCAGTTCGCAGTGTTAATGACAGAGTGGTTTCCAGGAGTGCCTCTTTTCCTTCCTACTGTTTTCAGATGAGCTGCCTACTGTTCAGGGAAAAACTTTAGACAAGTTTAATTTAACAATTTATTTTAGCAAAGAACAGTCTGCTAATTGGGCAGCCCTCAGAACCAGGCAAGGTTCAGAGAGCGTGGCGGGAAGCGTTTATAGACAGAAAATGGTTGTGAGTTTCAGAAGTAGTTTGATTGGCTACAGCTCGATGAGAGCCTTATTTGGGCGTGGCCTGATCAGTGGGCAGCCTGTGATTGGCTGAAGCTCAGCTGCTATGACTGGCTGAGACTCAGCGACTTACTGCAAAGCATGAATTAGGCTTTGAGTGTGTTTAACATACTCAATTAGATTAGGTTGCAGTTGCCTGGTAGGGACTTAAACTATGGAGGCATCCTCGGGCTAAATTTTGTTTAACAGACTCATTTTTGGGGACTCAGCCCAAACATACTGAGAAGCCCAACCTTCCCCCACCCCAAAGGCCCCATTGGGTAACCTCCTCTTATGCAGTCCCAACATCCTTCATCCTCTTCCATCAGCAGAGCATTTATACCATGTATTTTAATTTCTTCTCCTCTCTTTCCCACTGAACTAGGAACTCTCTGAGGACACAAACTGTGCCGTTTCCCTTGTTGATTATCTGGCATCTATCCCAGGGCCTGAAACAATGGACAAGCGCAGTGAATGCTGGCTGAATGGATGGATCAACTGAGGCCTCTTTAGAGTAATCCCTGCACCCATAAGCCACAGTCTCTTCTCTGAGTGCCATTTATGGAATATCAGTTTTTAAGGGGCTTATTTATTGAGCACTATTCTCAGGTATTATGAAAAATCTTGGAGATGTCTCAATCTGGGTCTCTATCCTTAGAGAGCTCACAAGCTAGTTAGACTATCAGATGACCTAGAAGAGGATAGTAAGCAAAGCCATAAGAAATACAGTGAAGTTTTTGAACAACTGGTTGAATGGATGAGACTCGGGGATCCTTAACCTGGATTCCATGGACTGCATAAGGATCCATGAAAGGGTTTGCTGTGGAAGCCTAAGAACTCCCTGGAATTATGTACATGGTATCTTAGGCACATGCATTCTTTTGTAAGCAAGTCTTGAGTTTTGATCAGATTCTCAGAGGGGAAGTACTCGACCCCAGAATGCTGGCAACCGTCTGCCCTAAGGGCTGTAGAAATTGGTGACTGACTAAAGATCCAAATACGAAAGGTGAAACTATAAACCAAGAGTAGGAAGATGAAATTTCTTCACAATTTCTTTCTGGGGTAGAAAGTTTTGAAATAATAAAGGTCTTAAAATTTGAAGAATTTAATTATATCATAATTGCAGCTTTGTGTTTAATGAAGAACCCCATTTGATAATAATCCTTTATTAATAAAAAAATTAACCAAGGACAAACTCAGAGAAAATATTGGAGAGAGGTATACAATAGCTGACAAGAGATTTAGGCTGAGGATATACTCTTTTTACGTCTGCTAATTGGCAAACAAAAGATATTAAATAAAGAATTTTAATGGTCAAAAGATTTAGCGGTCAGTTTACAAAAGGAGAACTTTGAATGGCTAATATGTATTTGAAAGAGATGTTCACTCTCATTAGTATTCATAGACATGACTATGTAAATGAGAAACAGTATTCTATAGCCATCAGGTTGTTAAAAAACAGTCAGATAATAATAAGTATTGTTGAGGATGCATAAAAACAGGAGTTTTGAGGGTTGTTTGACAAAGCATTAGAAGCAACTTATGTGTCTGCTGATAAGAGAAAGGAGAGGTAAAATTATGGTTTATGCTTATTATAGAATACTTGTAATAGTCAGAAGGAATTAAAACCTAGAACAGCCTTGTCCAATAGAAATATAATGTGGGCCACATATGTAATTTAGAGGCTTTTTTAGTAGTCATACTAAAAAAGTAAAAAGAAAACTTTATAAAAAGTAAAAATTGATGATTATTTTAATGCTATATTTTCTTTAATTTATACAAAGTATTATTTCAATATACCATCAACATAAAAATTATTCATTATATATTTTACATTACTTTTTTGTACTGTCTTCAATGTCTGATATATATTTTATACTCATAGCACATCTTAAACCAGATGCTAAATTTTCATTGGAAATGATCCATATTTGTTTCATAAAATGTACAACTTAAAAAAAAAAAACAGATCAGTACATTCAAAGTGTCCAAAAGTACTTAAAAGTATTCTAATAATTGAATAAAATACCAGGTTTTTTTTTTTTTTTTTTTTTTTGAGACAGAGTCTCACTCTCGCCTGGGGGCGAGTGCCGTGGCGTCAGCCTAGCTCACAGCAACCTCAAACTCCTGGGCTCAAGCAACCCTTCTGTCTCAACCTCCCGAGTAGCTGGGACCACAGGCATGCGCCACCATGCCCGGCTGATTTTTTCTATATATATATATTTTTAGCTGTCCAATTAATTTTCTTTCTATTTTTGGTAGAGATGGGGTCTCACTCTTGCTCAGGCTGGAAAATACCAGGTTTTAAATTAAGTTAATTAAAAGTAGATTAGCTGGGTGAGGTGGCTCACACCTGTAATCCTAGTACTTTGGGAGGCTGAAGCAGGAGGATTGCTTGAGCCTAGGAGCTTGAGGTTACTGTGAGCTATGATGATGCCACTGTGTTCTAGCCCAAGTGACAGAGTGAGACCCCGTCTCAAAAAAAAAAAAAAAAAATGGTAGATTAGAATTAGAAATTCAGTTCCTTATTTGCATTAGCCACATTTCAAATGCCCAGTCGCCACATGTGGTTTGTGGTTGTGGCTACTATCTTGGACAGCTCAGATCCAGAGCTACATGTAAATATACTGGTGGTTTTTCAAAAGCATAATGGTGTAATAAAAATATGAGAATAAGAACAAGATTTATAGTAAAATACCATTTAAATAAATTCAAATATACATAAAAAGACAATATTTTAAGTTTTTCACAAAAACACAGATGTGTAATGAAATACATAGAAAATATCTGGGTGGTGTATATCTGTGTCTACAGGGTGAGGTAGCACAGAATCAGGCAAGGCAGATCAAAAGGGAAAACCTAAGCTATGCCTTGGAGAGTCCTGGGCCGCTGGTGTGCTGTGGGTCAACGAGCTTATCTAACTCAGTTCTAGGCACTTAGGGTTAAAATGAAAAGGAATGAGAATTAACTCTGCTGAAAACAGTGTTAAAACTGGACTCTTAAGGCAAATTTATGGTTTCACAGTCGCATTTTCAAATACTCCATTTTGAAGTTCCTTCTAAAACAGCAAACTGAATCATGCTGGCTACTGCCAAACACAGTTCATGTCATCAGAGGACATCACTATGGAAAACAAATGAGGGGATGTTTGCCTGAAGGCCCTTCATTCTTCTGATAAAGATGGTTTCTAGGCATCATGGTCTCAAAACCTGTTTAATATGGAAGAATCCAAAACGAGACCCCAGATTAAACCCTCAGAAGCTGGAGGGTGGTCCTGCTATTCACCCACTGTTGCATTTTGTGGAACATTAATATGCCTGCTGGTATGGGCTAAATTGTGTTTCCGGCCAAAACTCATATTGAAGCCCTCACCCCCAGTACCTCAGAAGATAAGGCCTTTGAAAAGGTAAATTAAAAGGAAGCCATTAGCGTGGTTTCTAATCCAGTGTGACTGGTGTCCTTCTAATAAGAGATTAGGACACACAAAGAGACACTAGGAAGGTGTACGCACAGAGGGAAGACCCTCTGTAAACCAGGAGAGAGGCCTCCAGAGAAACCAAATCTGTCCATACCTTGATCTTAGACTTTCAGTTTCTAGAACTGTGAGAAAATAAATTGTTTGTTCTTTAAGCCACCCAGTTCACAGTCTTTTGTTATGGCAACCCTACCAAACTAGTACACCTGCATTTTAAAATATGACAGATAGCTTGAGAGTCAGCACAACATTAAGAGCATAACACTGGAGTCAGATGGGATTGACCTTGAATTCAGTCTGCAAATTACTGGCTCAGGGACTCTATTACTGTCTTGCCTGTGAAATGGGGAATTGTAATTGTGCCTACATCATAAGAGTCATCAGGAAGATAGTGAGTGAAAGGAAATAATTGTGGTATAAGTGTTAGTGATTTTTACAATAATTGTAATCGGATGCCACATTCTGGTTGTCACAGTTTCTCTGCTTATATTACAGATGTACCTGAAGAACCAGGGTGACCTAACATGTTAGGTCATGCAAGGTATGGTCTTAGAAATCATAAACAAAGAGATTACTTTATGGACTATTGTGCGGTTCCCCATTATTTTCCATGGTTCATTCTGTAAGATCATGGCTTTGAATTAGCTGCTGGACTTCTGAAATTGAAAGTGATTTATTGTGACTTTTCTTTTAGGAATTAACATGGTCAGTGTACCCATGTGTAATTTAAATGGGCTTTGGGAGCCCTGAGAAACTAACCTCAGAAGCTACAGACTCAAGAATGAACAACCACCTATGTAGCATTGTGTGTGACCACCGGCCTAAAAAGCGTAGCATTGTAACAGTATGCATAGCATTTTGTCATATCTATAATTTTTTCCCTTCTGGAATGAATTGAGGACAAAATTAGTCCTCACAAGCCAGAGGGCAGTACCACTACGAACAGATTGTTGTGTTTTGTGGGACACTATTGTAATATGCTTACATTTTAAAATACGACAAATTCCTAGCAAAATATCACTCTGTGAATACAGTCTCTTCCATGTGTTTAAGTTGGTTACCTTCACACATCAAGCTCTCGCAGATAAAAGTGGGCACTTAATATTCAGTGGATGTGCTGAGAATAGCCCTGTTTATATGCTCAATTTCCTAAAATCGCATAACCTTTTGTTATCTTGTAATACATAAAAGGGATGGTTGGATCAGAGAAAGCTGTTTACTGTGTCAGATAAACAAGTCACAAAGTTCCACGTAAAGTGCTTATGCCCTGCCTGGCAGTGTGCCTAGAAAAGGAAACTTACATCAGAAAGCTTGGGCTGAGTTCTTTGCATATTTCTTGAGAACATCTCTGATTAAAAAAAAAGAAAAATGTTACCAAGCCTATTTTTTTTAGAGTTAAAATATTCTACTACCTATAAACATTACTTGCTTTCTTGGGTGATTTCCTGTCTTTTTCATTCTTTCCTCCCTTGTTCTGTTTCCCCATATTGGGATGTTTCTCTTTCAAGTGTCCTTTCTCAGCCACCGGCTAGCTCTGTTTGTCTTTTTTATTTTTCCCCTTAAATTTGTGAACAAGTCGTACTGTCCGTGAAAGTAGAGAACTAATGAGATCGCCTGGAGGCAGTCATATATACTTTAGACAGGTGCTGCGCAAACTTCTGCCATCGGCTCGCCCAGCTCCCTTCAATTCTAGCTTGTAAACACCGATGGCAGGGCAGCCTGCGCAGATGCTGCCAGCTACCGATTATTGCATCGACAGATGCAGCTGGCTGGACCATGCTTACTGAATTGATTGGTGTTCTGTTAGAAATCCACCTGTTTATTGAACACCCCATGTTTGCCTAACTTCAGCATTTGATTCTGCAGAATGGTGAAACTTGGCATGTGTGAGATGGTAATAACTTAAAAAAAAAAAAAGAAAAAAGGAAAAGACAATGGGAACTAGTAAATGAAGCCTATGAGAAGCAGCTTCATTAAATGGTTCTGTTGTGCTAAATACTTGCTCTTAATTTACACACGTGACCCAGTGCCTGCGTAGAATTATTCACATATGTAATATTAGGCAGAGATGTAAGATAAATCCGCATGTACTTCTGGAAATACAAGCTTATCATTAGAGATAGAAGAAAAAGATTTTAGAAGGGCACAGGGTTTGGTTGTAACCAAGAATCAGTAGAAGTACAAAGAATCTCTGCCCTCTAACCTGCCTTCCTGAACTCCAAATCCACAGAGCCAACTTCGCCAGTGATCTCTATTTAGATGAAATTTATCATGCTTTTCCAACCCTTCTCTCCTCCGGGCGCTCCTTCTTGTCCAGTCTCCATTTCAGTTGTTCCAGAAACTTGGAAATTACCCATGTCCTCCCTGTTTCTCATCCCCGCATTCAAATTTTTCAGTTCTTCCCACTAAGTATTTTTTAAATCAGTCCACTTCTTTCTGTCCTGGAGGCACATGTATTCCCCGGAGGGACAGAGGGAAAAGAGGGTGGGAGAGTGAGCAGAGAAAAAGAGAATATTTTTTTCTTTTCTTAAATTTTATTTTTCATTGTGGTTTAAAAAACCCACATAGCATAAAACATAAAATTTACCATCTTAACCATTTTTAAGTGCACAGTTCAGTATGTTCATATTGTCGTGCAATAGATCTCCAGAACTTACTTATATTGCAAAACTGAAACTGTATACCCATGAAACAGCAACTCCCCATCTTTCTTTCTTTCCTTTTTTCAGTTTTTTTTTTAAACAATGGCCAATGTGGACAAGCAAAAGAAGGTAGGTAGGTAAGACTTTAAACCAGAGCAATTTTAATTTGTCAGTGTTTACGCTGACATTCCTAAATGATGAATTTTAAGTGAGATTATTAGTTGATGGCTCTGACCTTTCCTTTCCTAAGTTCATAGCGTTCACAGGGGTCGCCATGGGGACTCTTCCCAGTATTCTCACCAGCTTTCTCACACTGTCTTAATTTCAACAATCAAAAAAGAAGGTAAGGTGACCTAGGACAGACATTTTTGTTTGTTTTTGAGAGTTCATCATTTAGAAGGAAACTCGTGGTAGTGGAATGAGATGTATGATCTGGATTTTAGTCTTACTTTCATCATTTACTTAATTATGACCATGTGCTAACAAAATCTCACATCATATTGAGCTCTTGGTTTTTACCTGGTAGATCAATGTCTACAGGCCTACATCATGATCTTATTATTCTTTTCCTTCATCTTCCTCCTCTTCCATCATCATCGCCTGCACCACTGAGACACCTAACTGAGGAGCGCTGGCAGTGGAAAGGGTATGAGGGATACCATTTGCTCTGCAATGTTGTAGAGAAGCTGAACCCTGGACACTCATACCGAAAATGCATTGCATGATGGTCCAGCGTTTTCTGCATGCTTTGAGAGTGTTCTCTGCTGCTTAGAAGTTTGAAGACATTGTCCCAAAGCTTTCTATAATACTAGTGGATAAAGGTTAATCAAGGAGTTAAAACTTTTAAGTCTAATTCATAAAAGACAGCTCATCTATCGAGATATATTTGCTCTAATTGAGATCTGTCAAATCCTTCCACCTTATTCAATAAACCCATATTTTCAAGATTTTAGGGTTTTACTTGGCTGTAAAATTTCCTCTGGGCTGCAAAGCAGTATATGTAATCTGTTTGGAAATGAACTTTTTAGCAGAAGTCAAAGGAAAAAAAATCAATTTAGCTGGTTTTGACTTATAACAGTTAAAAGAAAAAATGGAAAGTATTGGATTTTGGATAAGTACTTGTGCTTCACAGTTTTAGGGTCGAGTGGATGTTAAAATATCACTCACCACACTGGCCCATCGTTTGGATTATTCTGTTTTATTATTTTGAAGCTATAAAATGAACCAAGTAATTAAGTGGGCTGTACATTGTCTGATGTTTCACATAAGAAACCATTAGGCTCTTCAACACATCACATACTAATCAGTTGGGTCAGACATTTTTTTTGTTGAATATGTGAAGTCACTGGTATAGACATCAGAAAAAGCCACAAGTTTCTGATCAGTGCAAGGTTTATTACTAAAGGATTAGCATTCATCATAGATTTTCAAAGGTGAAAATAGACACTTCATCTGTATATATACAACGTACACAGAATATATATACATACACGATGTTGGGTTGTTGCCAAAAGTTCCCAGATTCAAAGAGGAACTGTTGCATAGGGCTCAAGAACATGGGGTTTATTTTTTAGACACCCTGAGTTCAGACTTCACCTTTACTGTGTATTAGTTGGTGGCTTTAGCAAGATACTCAATCTTTCCAAGCCACAGCTTTCTCATCTGCAAAATGGATCTAACAATATCAGTCTCATCTTGTGAAAATGGTATCAAACTGTGCTTGGTAAACCCCTGGCACAGTGTCCGAAAAAACGTATGTGTTGGAGAAAAATGAAAGATATTATTATTTATTATCTTCAACCAGGCAAGAAGAGTGATTTGTCATCATTATTCATTCACTCGAAATTGTATTAAAATAATTATCATGGGTTTTATGTCTCAAGGAAATTGGCAAGAGTGTACTGGTCACTTCTATGCTAACTCAGTTGATGATACCATTGTTCTGGGCTGATGAGTTGGGTGACATGCAGCAGTTGCTGTTGCTGCTTTTAACTATCCACCTGTCAGTGCAAGGAAGAAGGAAGTGGAAGCCAGAGTGCCTTCACAGCTTGAAGACTGGTACTCTAACCAGTCCGTATTTCCCCAGGATGCCATAAAAAGAAGGGAAAGTCCTTAGCATAGGGATTCCATGTCCTTGCCCTCTATTGCTCATTGCATAATGCCTGGCCATAATAGGTACTTAATCAAGGCAACAAATAGCTAGAGAGATGTGTAACAATAGCCAAATGACTTTTTGAAAGTCATAATGTTTTTTATTCGTCCCTGTTATGGGTTGATGTGTGTCTTACCCAAAAAAGATATATTGGAGTCTTGATCCCTAGTACTTTGAAATGCGATCATATTTGGAGATGGGGTCTTTCTGGAGGTCATCAAGTTAAAATGAGGTTATTAGGGTGGACCCTAATCCAGCATGACTGGTGTCCTTATGAAAAGGGAAATTTGGACACAGCAACAGATCCACACAGAGGGAAGACAATGCAAAGAGACACAGGAAGAAAATGACCATCTACGAGCCAAGGGGAGAGGCCTGGGACAGATGCTTCCCTCACAGTCCTCACAAGGAACCAACGCTCTTGCCACCTTAATTCTGGACTTCTGTGCTCCAGAACCGTGAGACAGTAAATGCAACCCAGTTGGTGGTACTTTTTTATGGCAGTCCTGGCAACCTCATATAGTTCTGCAAAGGGTCTATGGAGAGTAGGACTTTGAAGAAAAGAAAAAAAGCAAGATGCTTGAGGTTGCATTTTCCATCGAAAATGTTATTTCAGTGTAGATATATTTGTAGTGTGCTTTCTTGATGCTCAGAAACTGAGGAGAACAGGGAGCTGCTTCTGATAAATTTCTAATGCCTTCTCCTGGGGGATTGATTGAACACAAAGAATTCAGAGTAACCCTGGAAGAAATATCTTCCAGCCATCTGCAAGAGGTGTGTTTTTACATACCTTTGGTAACATCTAAGTAGGCTGGAAAAGAGGACCTCCCTCTGAGAGGGTTCCGTGGGAAGGCAGCCACGCTTGCAGAAGCAGGTACACGGG